>BQNB010043237.1:0-28383 GCA_026074375.1 Tanacetum coccineum
TGTAGCAAAAAAGATTGGATTGCCATATCCCATACCATTCTATAGCCAAAATGGATCAGCAGAGGTGCTTCTACAAGGCGTGAACCTTGGGTCAACCGGAGCCACTATCATGAGCAACCCAGTCAACCCCGTCCTCCAGTCTTTAAACCAGCAGCTTCGCCAGGCATTTGAGATATTTCAGCTATTACAACTAGAACTTGGCCAAGATATCGCCAACGATTTTATAGAATCTTCCACTGTTTTCTACCTCTCCTTTGGCAAAGATGACTACATTGACCTCTTCCGAAGAAACTCTGCCAATAGTCCACGATCTGATGCAGAAACATTGTCACGTATTTTGGTTGATCAAATGACCAATGCTATTGAGTATCTTTATGGTTCGAGTGTAAGGAAGTTTGTACTAATGGGGATACTTCCTTTAGGATGTGTACCTAGGTTTGCACATTCAACGAATGATTCAAAGGGTGGCAGTCAAGGAGGTGGCGACAATGGGGATGGGGTGGTTTGTGCACCTGAGATCAATAACTTTGTTTTGGAGTATAATGCTTTTCTAGAACAACGCGTTGTACGACTCAATATGGAATTAGCCGGTGCCCAATTGATCTTCTGTGATGTTTATCGTGCCATGATGGAGATCATAAATAACCCGGACACCTATGGTATGTCTGAAACTATATACCGAATCCTAACCTTATTCTTTTCCTGAGGGGTGGATTCATAAATTTTCTTAATCAGTTGGGCGAACCTTATAATTATTTTGCCACTGCCACAAAATCGATTTGCACTTATGCTTGTTTATAACAAATGTCATTACACAGATCTGGTCGCACTGCACCTCTTATTTACATGTAGTTTTAATATTGCTCTTTTTCATGATTCTAACATCCATTTTTGGTGAAACTTGCAGGAATTGACAATGTGAAGAATGCATGTTGTGGGACAGGCAGAGGTAATGGGATAAGAGGGTGTATGTCCATAAACATGGCTTGTGAAGATCCTTCAACCTATGTGTGGTGGGATCTATTCAACCCAGGACATCTTGTAAGCTCATTGCTTGCTGACTCAGCCTGGTCAGGCCAACCGTTGCCGGACATTTGTCGTCCAAGTCCAATCCAGATATTGGTATCTTCTTCAATGTGAAAAGAAACTGCCAAGACCGCAATATTAGAAGATTTGGATATGAAAAGAAAGGGAAATTAGAGTTCTAAAATTCATGATTTGTCTCTTTTTTTTTTTTTTGCCTAAAAATTAACTAGACGAACACCGCCTTCACAAATATCATACCCAGAGACATACTATTTTTAATAGCGGTTAAATCTATCATGTTTGGAATAATATTACAACAATATATGAGATTACAATAATCGTGATTAAGGCGTGCAAAACGCAGTGTTTTAAAACAAAATTCCGTGTGTCTGTTTTGAAGATAACAATCATATTCATAAAAGCTTTGAATCTATCAAGTCTGGAAAGATAGACAATAATATTGAGACGGATGGAGTATTATATGTTACAAATGTAACTTAACTAAAACCATAATAAGAGGCCCTAAACTCACACACACATAATGGCCAACAGAAGCGACCTTTCTTAGCGCGCTTTTCAAGCACTTTGCTGATCTAAAAAAATCTTCTCTCATGGGGTTAGCTGACGTTTTCATTTTTCACTCGGTCTTTACTTTCCAAAGCAAAGGTTTTTTTAGGTTGACTTTGGAAAGGCGCTAAACAGGCTTATAGGTTCACCTTTTTATTTATAATAGAAGAAGTTAGCGCTAATATAAAGCAAAAGGCCTTTTCATGAATAGGAGATATATCAATAGGTCATCCACAGGAGACCTTGCGCTGAGCGAGAAATGTCTCTTATTTCGTTTCGGCTTATTCACTCTCTATGTAGCCTACCTGAAGACCGTAACGTAAGTAACTTAGTGCACCTTCTTCTTTCTTTTCCACTTCATGACGAGGAGCGAGCTTGAGCTAACTAATGTATCTAATCCATCTAATCATATCTCAGTATTCACGTGATATTTATTACCATGAATGAATGTCGGGATGATAATGGGCGAGAAAAAACTCATAACCCGCGGGTACCCGTACGTGAATGGCAGGTAATCCTGTCAATTTTCACCCACGAGTGGGTTGTGGGTGAAAATTTGCATCCATCGATGGGTGGCGAGCGGGTGACGGGCGATGTATACTCATCACAGGTGTACCCATTTAAAATACCCACGGGTGTACTCACCAAAATACCCATGGGTGTATCCCTAAACCTATTTGTGTTAAAGTAAAATTTATTATACTACTTTAAATATTTGTGAGATTGTTGGTATATAATTAATAACTACCAAAATCTCTTATAAAACACAGTAAACTAACAATTTCTTTGAGTTTTAAGACTAAAAGGTGAATATGAAAGATGAAACTTTTAAAGTTATATACATGATACATCTCAGACATGTGATTTGGTTTAATGATGTTTGATTTGCTAGTTTTAATCACTTGTTTAAGTATTTTGTGACCCTAGTATTTGAAAGATTGATATGGTGTTTTATTACCAAGTTCTATAGTTAGTTTTTCATATCATGGTTTTGTGATTTTGTTTCATTTCACTAACCCACGGGTTTATCCACGGGCAACGGGTACCCGCGGGTATAGGCTAAAAGATATACCGACTAGTGATGGGTGGGTGGCGGGTGAGGAAAAAACCACAGGTGCGGGTGGCGGGTTAGAGATACCTGTGCCAATTACCTACAGGTGACATCCTTAAATAAATGTAAAAAATACTAATTCTAAATTCTTCTTGTCTTAAAATTAGTATCCATCTTTTCATATTAAGAATGAAATCTTATTGGTCGAAATCGTTTTTTTAAAATACGTGTATTTTTTTCAAGATATTAATTTTGAGACAGATGGAGTAAATATTTAACTTGAGTGACTTCAAAAATATCCCAAACACACACCTGATTAAGAAGTTGAAAAACATAAAAGCATAACAATTATTGATCTAATTTCTCTAAAAAGATATGGATATTTGACCTAGGGGATGTATACCCCAGCTAGGGCATCAAATCTTGACTTCTATTCATGTTCTCCCACTAAAATGTCAAACTCAAATGTTGTGTAAATGTGTTGTGTAAGTCGATGCATTCAGTTCTATTAAGTGTAAGTCGGTGCAAAGTTGAAAAATGAGAGTGACAAAGAAAGAAGTGACTTAAAGCCCTTTGTAAGATAAGGTAAATCCCCACAAGCTACTAGCACTTGAGTCGTTTTCATTTTTTTTCTTCTCTTCGAGTAACCCAAAGAGGAATAAAGCACTCCCTTTTAGCTAAATAATCGGCTTTTTCTTGAGTGAAAGCCAAGAACTACACGTGCCAATAATATGGGTATATAGTACTATAGCAAATGGTCAACGACGGTTTGCCAATAACATGTTCTTTATAGTTGGTTAGGTTTAAACCATTATATAGTTTCACACTACTTGGGAAGGTTTATACGTCTATACATGAAATGAGGTTGTTCCTATTTAACAGCCATCTGAAAAGCATGTCCTGTGTAGCTAGTTTGATTTTCGGGGATTTAGCCACCAGTAGCTAAAGATAATTGATGTAACCGGATATCAAATGGAATCATGTAATTATTTTTTAAAAGAAATTATTCGACCCTAATGTTTGAGTATCACAAATATCTCTTTTAAGGTAAGACCAAAATATATGTTTGTTGGTGTAACATTGACTATGATCTCGTTTATGTTTTAATGATGACAAATAAACGTTCGTAAAACGTAAAATCACAAACGATAGCCAAAATTCGTAAAACCGGATTTGCCTATCCGGCGCGCTGGTCACGCTTCAACACGTCAGCAGCGCGCCACAGGCGTACTCCGTTTTTACGGATTTGCTTTTGTAGGCTTTCCTCTTACCCAACACATGTGAAAACTTCAATAAATGTATGTACATGATATTTTAGCATTTAGAAACACTCAAATGAGGTTTAGACTTAGAGAGGAGCAAAAACGAATCCTCCTGTTTTTCAACAAATTGCCAACTCAAATTCTTTATCAAACGCCTATAGCCAAGGCCGAAACTTCTTTCTAAACCTAGTATGATCATGTTTTTAACATACCATTAAATGAAAGTATTCATTTGACCTTAATCCGAATTTACGTCATTCCTAATCACGTAACGGGTTTTACTCCTTTATTGGTCAAATTAAGTCAAAGGTCACTTTGCGTAAACGCATCATTTCCCGTTATAGGATATGCTTTACTTGAGATGCAAAGCACTTCGCTTGTTTGCATCAAGATGATTAGTGATCAAATCCATTGTTGATTATCATGGATTAAAGTCTAAATGATTAAATGAGTTTGTGGTATTTGGAAATTAATCATGCTTTGACTTTTCTCATCTCCTTACCTATAAATGCTTTACAAGCTCACATGTATTCCTTACATGTACAAGAAAACTTACAAAACTCTCACACTCCTTCTACACAATCCTACAACACATCCTTCCTAATCATTTGTTCACCCTTCGTACCCAACAAGTGATTTCATCCTTCACACACTCTAAACACTTCTTTCTTAAATCATCCCATAATCACATATGCCCACTCTTTCCTTTCTTATTTGCAATGTGATTATTAACCAAAATCAATCCTTTGATTTCATCCTTATCTTCATCATCTTCATTCTTCATCTTCAAACCTTCTCCAAGCATAAACCTTCCTTGACATAAATCTTCCCCAAATAATACCCACATGCCAACTCACATTTCCTTACATAATGTACTCTCTTTGTACTTCTCCTTACATTCCTAACAAAGGCTCCTCCATATCTTATCAAAATATTTTCCACCACATACTTACTATTTACCTTCTTCCCTACAACATTTTAATTACACACACACACACACACACACACACACACACACACACACACACACACACACACACACACACACACACACACACATACACACACACACACACTCTCTCTCTCTCTCTCTCTCTCTCTCTGATCCTCACCCTTGATCAATCCACTTCATCAATCTAACTTACCTTATTCTTTTCTTTACTATTGGATTGATTTTAAACAAACACAACAAACACACTTTCTCTGCCACCCTTGATCAAGCCACCTCATCAATCCAAGATACCTCATTCTCTTTTCCTTCCTTGGATTGAATTCAAATTTGAACAAACACACTTCCCTCTCACAAACAAAGACAACTCACTCACATAACAAACACACCTCTCTTTCTACCATTGATCTTGTCATCTCACCTATCCAACTTACCTCTCCTCTTTTCATCCTCACCTTCCATTTCAAACCAACATCAATAGGCTCCCTTCTATCACATCATGACAACTCATGATAACTCACTCATAACCCATTCTCTCTTATCCAACATGTGCTTGAAAGATTTTAACATCACATTTCAAATTATTCCCCCTTTCTCTCCAAGATTAAGGAAATTCTAGGAATATTCTCTTGTACTATAACTAGCTCTTTCAAACCTTTAGTTGAATCCCGACTAAGCTAGTTACACTTTGAGGAATACCCAAAATACCCTTTTTCAATAATTCTTTTCTCTCTTTACAATATTGGATAAGCGAAAGGCTTTTAAATACTTCACAAACATTTTTATCAAATGGCTATTTGAGTTGGTTGACCATTAGTAAAAATGAATGATAGAAAGGTCAAAAGCGTGAAGAACAATAGGGTTTAACAATTACGGGTTATTTTAAAACGCAAAAAAAATCCTAAAGAAAACATTTCGAGAATCTGGCGCACTGGCCACGCGCTGTTGCGTGGGCAACGCGCCACTCACGAAATGTTTTTACAACATTTGGGATTTTGGCCTATAAATACCCACCCTTGGCCTTTGTATTCCCTACATCTTGCAAACATTCTTTTCTCTCTCTTCTCTTCTCTAATCCTCTAAGTCTAACACCTCTTGTGTTTGTAATCTTATCATCTTATCATTCTATTGAAGAGCACATCTCTGCAAAAGCGCCACATAAGTACCTAATTGTTGGGTCAGTTCCTAAGCCCTTCAGTCTCTCAGTAGATTTAAACATAAAATCCCCTAAGTATAAACTAGCTGAAGACAAGTTCAGCTTTGTCTCGCTGAAGACAGTTCAACTTCCGCTCTTCAGGTACTTAGAAGATCAAGCAGTATCTTCACTTCAGGTTATGTGGCAGTTCAGAAACTAAAAAAGACCTTAGCAATAGCTTCAGTTCAACTTGGTTGGCAATTTCAAGCTGAACGATGTTGATCTCCTCATAGAAGCTAAAACAAAATGATTTCTCTTCTAGAAGGTTTACAAGGCAGGAAAAAGATTGCTTTATATCAAAAGGAATGAAGCAAATCTCCTTGGGAAATTATACTTCTAAAGTTAGTATAGAAGTACAACTACTTTCCTTAAAGGACTGTACCTTTGTACCCTTAGCCATGCGTGCATTAAATGGTATCTCAACCACCCATCTAATGCATGACATGTGTCATAGGTTAAACTTGTAAACCCTAATTCCTTTGCATATAAAAGGAATATGATGTAAGGAGTAAATGTTATCTCTTCCAATTAATGTGAAACACATTAAAGAGCATTTATCTCTCAAACAAACTAAAAGGAACCACTGGAGCTAAAGCTCAAGTGTTGGTTAAATATTTTATTTTCTTAAACTTGTAACTTTGGTTCAAGTTTAAGTTAGAAGGAGATCACACTCCAATTGTCATTCAACCACCTTGCTATTCCGTAAGCAAGGTGTGTCATAGATTCTTTATTTGATTCTAATAAGAACCTATACGTTGAAAAGTTACTTCTGTGTGTTTAAACTTGTTCATTATATTGTTTACATATATCTGTTTAAAACTCACTTTGTTGCCATAAAATGTGATTAGTTTAACTCGATAAACCTAATATCACAGTCAAGGGGACCAACAAGTGGTATCAGAGCAGTTTGATTTGTAAAACTATTTCAAAAGTTTTCATATAACTGCTCAAAAGATTTTTAAAATCAAGATCCATCCAAATGGCAGCAGAAATACCATGGACTCTTGAATATATGGGTGGCCAGTTAAATGCTGCTCCTATGCTAGAGTTGAAAATTTTCACCAATTGGAAGAAGAGATTAAGGTGCCACATAGTTGGTATTGAACCTCAGTTTAAAAACATTCTTCTCAATGGTCAATATGTCCCTATGATAGCTGGTCAAAGGAAACCTGAAGGACAATGGACAAGTGATGAGAGAAAGGCTGTTAACTTAGATCAGCAACTCAAAAGTCTCATCTTGTTTGTCCTTCCAGATGACCAAATGAACTCTGTCATCAACTCTTGGACAGCTAAATCTACCTAAGAAGACCTGATACTATATCATGAGGGCCCCTCTGATGTGAAAGAAATTAGGGTCATGGACCTGAAACTGTGTTATAATACCTTCAAATTTAAAGAAGGTGAAAATCTAACATAAACTTTCACCAAATTTAAAGCTTTGATGAATGAACTAGTAAATGATACTATTAAACTTTCAAAGCTCGATATATATACTGGGTTTATTAATGGGTTGACAAAGAAGTGGCTAAGTTTCTGCCAATGTCTCAGAAACACTAATCATGTTAAAGAATTTGAGCTTGCTTCTCTATTTGGTAAACTTAAATATTAAGAAATCCTCATTGACAATATTTATGATACTAAAAATAAAAAATCTTTGACCACTGCAACACTCTTATCAACTGCAACTTTTATTGTCTTGGACTTTCAAGATAGTCCTGATGATGAAGAGGATATAAGAGACAGTCAAGAATACTTGAATGACTTGGAAGATGAATTTCAAGAAAGAACTCTCTTGGCCAAGTCTAAGAGGTTCTTCAAAAAGGGTAGCTAGAGGTTCAGTAGTGCAAAGGCAACTGATGAAACTCAATGCCACAAATGTGGTTGGAAAGGTCACTTTGCAAGAGATTGTTTCTCAAAGACTTCAGTTCCCTCATACTCATCACCTTTTCAAAACAACACGCAAGAAAAATTCTTTAGTTCTTCTTAACAGAAACCTAAAATGAGGCCAACCAAAGTCTTTGAAGCCAAATACAACAAAGGTAAGGCTAAGTTGGCCCTCCTCAGTTCTAGTGTTTCAGCATCCAAATCATCAATGGTCAAGAACAAAGGTCTTGTTGCTGAAGCTTATGAATGGGATGAAGAAGATATGTCATTAGATGACAATGAAATGGTTGAAGTGAAGGTTCTCATGGACTTTGCTGATGATAAAAATGTTACTGTTGGAAAAGAAAGTGCCAGAAATGGTGAATGGGTAAAGATCTCCATGAGAAAGGTACACACTCTTCTTGAAATGGAAGATAATGATGAAAGAAGTTTTTTTATTGATTATTTGTGTATTGATCTTAATTATGTTGAAGAACAAAGAAATGATCTTATGTTGAAACATAGAGATCTTGTTCAAGAGCTGAATACATGCAAAGAACAATTGTTAGTATTAAAACAAGTAAAACTTGATTTTCTAACAATGCAGCATGTAAACACTAAAATTCTCAAAGAGAATCATAACTTAAGAAAAGAACTAAAAGAGCTAACAACAATCACTGAAACATGGCTCAACAGTTCTAACAAAGTTAATCAGTGTGTGGAAAACGTAGAGGGGGGGAGGGGTGAATACATTTTTGATTAAAATCTTAAAACATTCATATCAAATACCCAATCAAACTTAACGAAATATGAAAAGTACCAAATCTAGTCTATGACTATATGTATAATGGAAACATAGAATAAGCAAGTACTCACAACACAATCATAAACATCTAGCCACAACATACACATAATTGACGAGTAAAGAAATAGCGATATGTAAAAAAAACCGAACACGATAATTTATAGTGGTTTGGTAATGGAGCTCCTCTCCGCCCTACTCCACTCCCCGATTACCTAACTCGAGAGTTACTTTACTAGATCAACACGCTCCCTTCTCGACGGAGAAAACCTTACACAACGTTGCTTACATATTTTCCGGTACTAAGCTAAATACCGAGTCCTAACAAAGGTAGAACAAACCCATCGTCGCTTACACTTTATCCGGTACAAAGCTCAATATCGAGTCCTTGTTTGGGTACAACCAAACCCGTTATGTTTTGTGGCCCAACATAACAAACCTTATATGTTATGGCACAAACACATAAACCATCTAATCTGAATCAAATGATAAAAAGAGATGATACAAATGGGTGTACAATGATGATCCTAAACATATGTGTCTAATGGATGTGAAAGTCCGAACCAAGCATCAAGATCACAAAGCATGATGAGGTTAGTCTTTTATGATGGAAGATCACATGTTTCCTAAGCTTATTGAGGTAGATCTTTATGTGCTTAAAAGCTTGTGGTGGATGTAGATTACAAGATCTCAAAGCTTGCTTTGGAGGATCATTTCGGGTGTATCATTACAAAAAGAATGAGAGCTAGATGCATTATGATCATGGGATTGTATGGATGCATTTTCTACAGATCTAAGTGTGTGTAAAATGGTGAAAAAAGTGTGTTTAGAGTGATGAAAAACGGATTGGAAAGGCTCCTCTATTTATAGGCAAAAGCTGAATAGAACTGGCTACTGTTCACAATGGAACCGGCTTTGTAAATCAAAGGGAACTGGCGACGCTCCAATGGAACCGGCTACTGTTCATCAGATCCAAAAAATCTTTTGTAATCTTTGAGAGATCTTTCAAGATTTAAATGATGTAATGCATGATGCAAAGAACATTTTCTTTTTATTTACTTACAAATGAAAGTAAACTTGTATATGTAAAAATAAAAAGTCTAGTTGAGTGCTTGTCAAAATAAAGTTTACTTGTAGATGTAAAATGTGAAAAGAGGTTTGATCATAATGCAACATAACAAACATTTACGAACCTGTGTTGTAACATACGAGGAATCGAGACGTGAAGGTGTGTTGATGAATGTTGAGACAAAATATGATTACGAGTAACTTGTA
The DNA here is from genome assembly GCA_026074375.1 of Tanacetum coccineum. Taxonomy (NCBI): domain Eukaryota; kingdom Viridiplantae; phylum Streptophyta; class Magnoliopsida; order Asterales; family Asteraceae; genus Tanacetum; species Tanacetum coccineum. Next base: position 9,991 of record BQNB010043237.1, read on the forward strand.
CATTTTACGTTATGTATTAAAAGTTACATGTTTGTCATCTGTTAGCCTCAATTTATTGAGTCGAACAAGGAAGCTCGGTCACTCAACGATGGAGCTTCGGTCTTTAATTAGTTAATGTTGTAATAAAATATTATCGGGAATCGGGCTCGATAGATAATCTAATATTGTATATGTTTCGGGTTTAATCCCAAACAAAACCCGAGCCCGGGTCCTAGTTAAATATCCCACGCGTCGTAGGGATATATATATATAGATATTTTCTATGTGAAAATATCTAATTCTCATAAGATCTATTTTTTAAATCTAAAAAATATTTTCTCTCTTCTCTCTCTCTATTTTCGATTCACTCTCTCTCTAGTTTCTAGTTCTTGATTCGTGTTGTGATTTATGAAGTGAAGTGTTAATCGGGATCCTACATCATCCTTCCTAATCATTTGTTCACCCTTCGTACCCAACAAGTGTTTTCATCCTTCACAAACTCTAAACACTTCTTTCTTAAATCATCCTATAATCACATATGCCTACTCTTTCCTTTCTTATTTGCAATGTGATTATTAACCAAAATCAATCCTTTGATTTCATCCTTATCTTCATCATCTTCATTCTTCATCTTCAAACCTTCTCCAAGCATAAACCTTCCTTGACATAAATCTTCCCTAAATAATACCCACATGCCAACTCACATTTCCTTACATAATGTACTCTCTTTGTACTTGTTGTACTTTTTGCTCCTTACATTCCTAACAAAGGCTCCTCTATATCTTATCAAAATATTTTCCACCAAATACTCACTATTCACCTTCTTCCCTATAACATTTTAATTACACACACACACACACACACACACTCTCTCTCTCTCTCTCTCTCTCTGATCCTCACCCTTGATCAATCCACTTCATCAATCTAACTTACCTTATTCTTTTCTTTACTATTGGATTGAAGTTAAACAAACACAACAAACACACTTTCTCTGCCACCCTTGATCAAGCCACCTCATCAATCCAAGATACCTCATTCTCTTTTCCTTCCTTAGATTGAATTCAAATTTGAACAAACACACTTCCCTCTCACAAACAAAAACAACTCACTCACATAACAAACACACCTCTCTTTCTACCATTGATCTTGTCATCTCACCTATCCAACTTACCTCTCCTCTTTTCATCCTCACCTTCCATTTCAAACCAACATCAATAGGCTCCCTTCTATCACATCATGCCAACTCATGACAATTCATTCATAACTCATTCTCTCTTATCCAACATGTGCTTAAAAGATTTGAAATTCAAATTTCAAATTATTCCCCCTTTCTCTCCAAGATTAAGGAAATTCTAGGAATATTCACTTGTACTATAACTAGCTCTTTTAAACCTTTAGTTGAATCCCAACTAAGCTAGTTACACTTTGAGGAATACCCAAAATACCCTTTTTTAATAATTCTTTTCTCTCTTTACAATATCGGATAAGCGAAAGGATTTTAAATACTTCACAAACATTTTTATCAAATGGCTATTTGAGTTGGTTGACCTTGAGTATAAGAATGATTGAAAGGTCATAGCGTGAAGTACAATTAGGGGTTTAACAAGTACGGGTATTTAAAACACCAAAATCCCAAAGAAAACATTTCTAGAATCTGACGCACTAGCCACGCGCTGTTGCGTGGGTAGCGCGCCACTCACGAAATATTTTTACAACATTTGGGATTTTGGCCTATAAATACCCACCCTTGGCCTTTGTATTCCCTACCTCTTGCAAACATTCTTTTCTCTCTTTTCTCTTCTCTAATCCTCTAAGTCTAACACCTCTTGTGTTTGTAATCTTCTCATCTTATCATTCTATTGAAGAGCACATCTCTGCAAAAGAGCCACATAAGTACCTAATTATTGGGTCAGTTCCTGAGCCCTTCAGTCTCTCAGTAGATTTAAACATAAAATCCCCTAAGTGTAAACTAGCTGAAGACAAGTTCAGCTTTGTCTCGCTGAAGACAGTTCAACTTCCGGTCTTCAGGTACTTAGAAGATCAAGCAGTATCTTTACTTCAGGTTATGTGGCAGTTCAGAAACTAAAAAAGACCTTAGCAATAGCTTCAGTTCAGCTTAGTTGGTAATTTCAAGCTGAACGATGTTGACCTCCTCATAGAAGCTGAAACAAAATGGTTTCTCTTCTAGAAGGTTTACAAGGCAGGAAAAGGATTGCTTTATATCAAAAGGAATGAAGCAAATCTCCTTGGGAAATTATACTTCTAAAGTTGGTATAGAAGTACAACTACTTTCCTTAAAGGATTGTACCTTTGTACCCTTAGCCATGCGTGCATTAAATGGTATCTCAACCACCCATCTAATGCATGACATGTGTCATAGGTTAAACTTGTAAACCCTAATTCCTTTGCATATAAAAGTAATATATGTAAGAGAGTAAATGTTATCTCTTCTAATTAATGTGAAACACATTAAAGAGTATTTATCTCTCAAACAAACTAAAAGGAACCACTGGAGCTAAAGCTCAAGTGTTGGTTAAATATTTTATTTTCTTAAACTTGTAACTTTGGTTCAAGTTTAAGTTAGAAGGAGATCACACTCCAATTGTCATTCAACCACCTTGCTATTCCGTAAGCAAGGTGTGTCATAGATTCTTTATTTGATTCTAATAAGAACCTATACGTTGAAAAGTTACTTCTGTGTGTTTAAACTTGTTCATTATATTGTTTACATATATCTGTTTAAAACTCACTTTGTTGCCATAAAATGTGATTAGTTTAACTCGATAAACCTAATATCACATTCAAGGGGACCAACAAGTGGTATCAGAGCAGTTTGATTTGTAAAACTATTTCAAAAGTTTTCATATAACTGCTCAAAAGATTTTTAAAATCAAGATCCATCAAAATGGCAGTAGAAGTACCATGGACTCTTGAATATAGGGGTGACGAGTTAAACGCTGCTCTTATGCTAGAGGTGGAAAATTTCACCAATTGGAAGAAGAGGTTCATGTGCCACATAGTTGGTATTGAACCTCACTTCAAAAACATTCTTCTCAATGGTCCATATGTCCCTATGACAGCAGGTCAAAGGAAACCTGAAGGACAATGGACATGTGATGAGAGAAAGGCTGCTAACTTAGATCAGCGACTCAAAAGTCTCATCTTGTTTGTCCTTCCAGATAACTAAATGAACTCTGTCATCAACTGTGAGACAGCTAAATCTACCTAGGAAGACCTAATACTATATCATGAGGGCCCATCTGATGTGAAAGAAAGTAGGGTCATGGACCTGAAACTGTGTTATAATACCTTCAAATTCAAAAAAGGTAAAAATCTAACACAAACTTTCACCAGATACAAAGTTTTGATGAATGAACTAGTAAATGATACTATTAAACTTTCAAAGCTCGATATATATACTGGGTTCATTAATGGGTTGACAAAGAAGTGGCTAAGTTTCTGCCAATGTCTCAGAAACACTAATCATGTTAAAGAATTTGAGCTTGCTTCTCTATTTGGTAAACTCAAATATGAAGAAAACCTCATTGACAATATTTATGATACTAAAAATAAAAAATCTTTGACCACTGCAACACTCTTATCTACTGATTTCTTCTCAACTTTTATTGTCTTGGACTTTAAAGATAGTCCTGATGATGAAGAGGATACAAGAGACAGTCAAGAATACTTGAATGACTTGGAAGATGAATTTCAAGAAAGAGCTCTCTTGGCCAAGTCTAAGAGGTTCTTCAAAAAGGGTAGCTAGAGGTTCAGTAGTGCAAAGGCAACTGATGAAACTCAATGCCTCAAATGTGGTTGGAAAGGTCACTTTGCAAGAGATTGTTTCTCAAAGACTTCAGTTCCCTCATACTCATCACCTTTTCAAAACAACACGCAAGAAAAATTCTTTAGTTCCTCTTAACAGAAACCTAAAATGAGGCCAACCAAAGTCTTTGAAGCCAAATACAACAAAGTCAAGGCTAAGTTGGCCCTTCTCAGTTCTAGTGTTTCAGCATCCAAATCATTAATGGTCAAGAACAAAGGTCTTGTTGCTGAAGCTTATGAATGGGATGAAGAAGATGTGTCATTAGATGACAATGAAATGGATGAAGTGAAGGTTCTCATGGCCTTTGCTGATGATAAAAATGTTACTGTTGGAGGGGGGGGGGGGGGGGGGGGGGGGGGGGGGGGGGGGGGGGGGGGGGGGTTGGGGGGGGGGGGGGGGGGGGGGGGGTTGTTTGTTCTAGTGTTTCAGCTTCCAAATCAGCAGTGGCATAAATAGGAAAATAAACAAAGTCTTGTTGCTGAAGCTTATAAGGAGGATAAGAAGATAATAGTCTAAATGACAATGAAATGGATGAAGTGTAGGTTCTCATGGCCTTTGCTGATGATAAAAATGTTACTGTTGGAAAAGAAAGTGCCAGAAATGGTGAATGGGTAAAGATCTCCATGAGAAAGGTACACACTCTTTTTGAAATGGAAGATAATGATGAAAGAAAATCTTTTATTGATTTTTGTGTATTGATCTTAATTTTGTTAAATAAAAAAGAAATAATCTTGTAACAAAACATAGAGATCTTGTTCAAGAGCTGAACACATGCAAAGAGCAATTGTTAAAGCTTGATTTTCTTACAATGCAGCATGTAAACGCTAAAATTCTCAAAGAGAATCAAAACTTAAAAAAAGAACTAAAAGAGCTAACAACAATCACTGAAACATGGCTCAACAGTTCTAACAAAGTTAATCAGTGTGTGGAAAACGTAGAGGGGGGGGGGGGGGGGTGAATACATTTTAGATTAAAATCTTAAAACATTCATATCAAATACCCAATCAAACTTGACGAAATATGAAAAGTACCAAATCTAGTCTACGACTATATGTATAATGGAAACATAGAATAAGCAAGTACTCACAACACAATCATAAACATCTAGCCACAACATACACATAATTGATGAGTAAAGAAATAGCGATATGTAAAAAAAACCGAACACGATGATTTATAGTGGTTTGGTAATGGAGCTCCTCTCCGCCCTACTCCACTCCCCGATTACCCAACTCGAGAGTTACTTCACTAGATCAACACGCTCCCTTCTCGACGGAGAAAACCTTACACAACGTTGCTTACATTTTTTCTAGTACAAAGCTAAATACCGAGTCCTAACAAAGGTAGAACCAACCCATCGTCGCTTACACTTTATCCGGTACAAAGCTCAATATCGAGTCCTTGTTTGGGTACAACCAAACCCGTTATGTTTTGTGTCTCAACATAACAAACCTTATATGTTATGGCACAAACACATAAACCATCTAATCTAGATCAAATGATACAAAGAGATGATACAAATGGGTGTACAATGATGATCCTAAACATATGTGTCTAATGGATGTGAAAGCCCGAACCAAGCATCAAGATCACAAAGCATGATGAGGTTAGTCTTTTATGATGGAAGATAACAAGTTTCCTAAGCTTATTGAGGTAGATCTTCATGTGCTTAAAAGCTTGTGGTGGATGTAGATTGCAAGATCTCAATGCTTGCTTTAGAGGATCATTTCGGGTGTATCATTACAACAAAAATGAGAGCTAGATGCATTATGATCATGGGATTGTATGGATGCATTTTCTACAGATCTAAGTGCGTGTAAAATGGTGAAAAAAGTGTGTTTGGAGTCCCAAAAAACAGATTGGAAAGGCTCCTCTATTTATAGGCAAAAGCTGAATAGAATTGGCTACTTTTCACAATGGAACCGGCTTTGTAAATCAAAGGGAACTGGCGACGCTCCAATGGAACCGGCTACTGTTCATCAGATCCAAAAAATCTTTTGTAATCTTTAAGAGATCTTTCAAGATTTAAATGATGTAATGCATGATGCAAAGAACATTTTCTTTTTATTTACTTACAAATGAAAGTAAACTTGTATATGTAAAAATAAAAAGTCTAGTTGAGTGCTTGTCAAAATAAAGTTTACTTGTAGATGTAAAATGTGAAAAGAGGTTTGATCATAATGCAACATAACATACATGTATGAACCTGTGTTGTAACATACGAGAAATCGAGACGTGAATATGTGTTGATGAATGTTGAGACAAAATATGATTACAAGTAACTTGTACATTTTACGTTATGTATTAAAAGTTACATGTTAGTCATCAACAAAACAAACGAGACTGTGTAGATTAAATACCGTAATATTTGCACCAACAATCTCTCCCTTTTTGATGATGACAAAATATGTAAACGTAATATATAGTAAATGTAAAAGTTACTTATATCCTCGTAATACCTTTACATTACCTTCTCCGTTTACACTCTTCTCCCCTTTTGTCGAAACAAAAAGGGTGTGTCATTGGAGTTTAACTTCATTTCTCCCCAAAAAGGCGAGCTTGCATCATGCCGAGTGAAGTTGATTTGACTACTTCAATACCTTATGTTGTTGAATACTCTATGTTGTTGCAATTATTTGATAGCGGATCCTTGAATAAAAAATAAAGACTTAACCTACATCAAGGTTAGTTTTGTGCAACATATATATAAGAAATAGATTAACTATATGATGAAGAAAATGACATCTTTCTTTTGGTCAAAATGCAAAGGTTTGTCAAAGAGTAAAAGTGATGATGAATGCGTGCATGCTCCCCCTTGACAAATGATCACCTTAATTCGAGGCGTCAAGATATGATTAAAAACCTACAAACAAAAAATTAGTGCAAAACTATGTTTGTCCTTGGATGAGTAAAATATATACCGAAGAGTGTATATAAGATGCATATTATAAATGCTCTACGGAAACTCCCCCTTGCTCGAGGGCGTCAAGTATGATCCTACAAAACCAAAAATTATTGCAATAATAGCTTTTTGTCCTTAGAAAAATTTGTCATATACAACAAAGATTATAGACGACCTAATATAATTGCTTGACGAATGCTCCCCCTTGTTTGAGGGCGTCAAGATGAATCTACAAAAAAAAGAATGATGCAAATTTCATCCTTAGATGCGTATGATGATAGATCTAAAAAGGAATGATTTGAAAAGTGCAAATTTTTTCCATTGATAAGAATGCCATACACACTAAAGTGTATATATGAATTTGAACCCGCAAAAAAAAATTAGTGCAATATACTTCGCCTTTTGAGGAATTCATATATGATAAGATGTATATATGATTCAAAATATAAATGATATAACCACAAGTAACTCAAATTAGAGAATTGTGATCATATACGAAAACATCTTATGATGTGTAGTTTTCTATTAATAAGGACATACAACCATAAGGAAAGAAAATGAGAATATAAAATGATTATCAAAATAAACTCCTAGAAAAATAAATTAGAAGTAAGATAATGTCAAAAAGTATAATCCTACTACTTGCATCATCGAGGTTGGTTTTGGTGGCGAGGTTGTTAAAGGTTGTAAGGATGTGTTTGAGAATGAGACGCATTTCATTACGAATTTCACTTGGCTTGTGACAAAAGATGCTTATGAGTGTTGGGTTATGGTTATGGTGGAAATTTTTATGGTGAATCTTTTGTAAAAATGACTCGATGGATGACTCAAGATTTATAGAGGAAAAACAATCTTTTCACTAAACCTTACCTTGTTGTATGATGAAGCACATGAGTTGCTAAACGTGAGTGGTAAAAGAGGTGGCGGAAGATGGTGTTGACAATGCAAGCAACTAACAATGAATGTTTATAAATAAAATGGTGACGATGAGTATGAACATGTAATGATAGATATGAATTAAAGTATGATAAATGTGTGAATGAGAACAAGTTAACTTTGATAAAGATATCGATCTTTATTGATCTACACAATTCCAAACGGGTTAGTTTTAAGTCTAATGCAAGATAAAAGCAAGAATATCATTTTACAACATGATAGTTCAAACATTTATACCAACAAATACGAATAAAACTTGTTCAAGTATTATCACATGAATGTCTTAACAAGTAGATACATAGACAGTCATATATATGAACAAAACATGTTTATGAATATACACATAAATAGAAATACTCTTACATTAAGCGAAGAGGAGGACATATGTCGCAACTAGCTTAAAATGTCATAATACGTGTTCGAAAAATATTGGATAATTCTATGAGTTTTAGGCGGACTTAAATGCTAGATAAGTCAAAACCAATTATTGGGTAACCTTAATACAAGTATAAATAACCCAATTGAAGTGTTGAATGTAAAAGTTAACTACCACAAACGAAAAAAAAACTCCTACTGTAGAACCAGTATGGACGGTTCCATCTGCTCAATGGAACCGCTTTGCTGCAGATAGAACCGACCCTTGCAGACATGGTTCCTCAAATCTTAAAATTCTGGAAATTTTCCAAATGATTTCTAAACCTATTTTTCGCTTGAGATAGTGATTAAATAGATTTTCTTAATAATGGAAAAGGCTTATGGAGAAGATCCAATGCTTAGATCCTATGATTTTCTACTATCCCAAATGCTCCTAATTCTAGAGGGGAATGACAATCAAGAAGCATGAGTTGCATAAATACCAACCAAAAGCATAAAGGATTCAGTTTACAAGCAAGCATTAAAGAATTCAAACATAAACTATTTGATAAATAAAAACATTTATACAAGAACATGTTCCAAATAGTTTAACCAAACACAAGTTTAATGAAAGATATGATTTAGATTAGTAAATCAATTGCAGTAACAATGACATGAAAGATTAAGAACAAAGGAAACAAATAGGCACGGATCCAAAGATGGTGTTTTAGATAATGAAGATTGGATGAACTTTCTTTAAGAAAATCATAGATTTCTACATGAATACCAAGAATACTTTGACATAACATAAGTACATCAGAAGAAAAGAAATTATGTAGCAATGTAAAATAAGGAACAAGATGAAAATATTATTCAAACCATGTTTGAGCATGTATAAATTTGATCATCATACGGATAGATATAAGAAATGCCAACAAGGAACAAGAATTACTAAACATAGACATATCCATATCAAAATCATCATGTATCAAAATGACAAATTACGAGATCATACGAGACATCACATAAGAGACAAAATTACTTCAAATGCAAACATCATGCAAGTCATGTGTAAGCCTGTAACACCCCCATTTTTACAATATAGCAGCAGAAGCTAATCTGGGGTATTACTTCATGGATACAACAATCATAATCATAGAAAACGACTCAAAAGAGACGTTGTTGGAAAATTTTAGTTATCATTCATTATATTCAGAGTTTTTACAAAATGCAGGTCCCAAAATCTAAAACATCATGTTTGAATGATAACAGTTCAGCCATCTTCGATTCCATGCCACTCCGTGCCATAACTTGCTCAATTACCTGAGATAAACTTGCTAAAAAGTCAACACAATGGTTGAGTGAAATTCATAGGTTTGATATAAACAGTTTGAATACAAGTAATAGTATAATAATTGTATAAACACAATTATTATGAAAATGATATTGTTATGATCTTGGGTCATGTTATTATATACCCGTTATTAGTAATAATCGCAATGAATCATAGTAACAATGTATTATCCCGTTATTGTCTTGTTTGGTCTGATTGGTCTTGTTCTCATGTCATCAACACATTATCATCCAAAGTAAATTTAACGACTCGAAGAGCTCATATATCAACATATTAACATCCCAGGTCAATTTAACGACTCAAAGTCAAATTTAACGACTTAAAGGATTTATTAATATCCAAAGTCAATTTAACGACTCAAAGTTAAATTTAATGACTTGTAGGATTTATGAAACTAATACATTAATATCCAAAGTCAATTTAACAACTCGAAGTCAAATTTAACGACTTGTAGGATTTATGATACTAACAAATTAATATCCATAGTCAATTTATCGACTTGAAGTCAAATTTAACGACTCGTAGGGTTTATAACTTAGACATTGATTGTAATGATACATCAGATTAGCATATAGTTTGGTAAAACACTTGTATCCGTATTTTATAGCATGTATCCCCCTTTCGGGTTTATGAAAGCATTAAAGAGATTAAAAGTGAGGCTATGAACTTACTAAGTTATTGAAAAACAATCACAGTGTTATAAGATAAATGAGTATGTAAAAGAGTTTGTAACAAGCATGTATCCCCCTCGCGGGTTTATAAAACATTCAAAAATAGTAAAGCGGGTATGAATTCACCTGTAGTAGATGTAATAAATATTCTGAAATGTAAAGCATCACGACCTTATCACCCAATCTTAACAGGGAAGGTTGTCTATAGCAAATGATAGTAAAATAGCCACGTTCACGCAAAAACCTGAGTTAAATATGTTGAGTCTTAGGAAGATTGTATATAGAACTTTAGTTTTAAGAGTTTTGAGTTTTGTTGAAGAGTTTGGAATTATTGAATCACTATCCGGGCCAATCATATTACAAACAAGTCATTCAGTAAACGTTTAAGGAGTTGGGCACTTTAAATTGTTTAAACCCAACAATCAGTCAGAACGTATACCAAGATGAAACTCCTTAATAAGAAGCTCACTAGTATTGTGATATGATAATCGGTTTTAAAGCGTTTTAATCCATATTGGAATGTTAAGCACGTGAAGCGTTAATTAAAGTTATGTCTGTAAGGTTGTTAACATGATTTTATAATTTTTAAAAAGGTTAAGTTTAGTCCTTGGGGTTTGAGAAATTACTAATAGGCCTTGGAGTTTGCATTTTTACGACTTTGGTCCTTCAACTTTGAAAGATATACCAAGTAAACCTTGGAGTTTGAAAAGTGACATAATAGATCCCTGGAGTTATAACTTTGATAAAATGACACTTTTAGTCCTTTTAGTTATAAGTTCCGAAGTTACGATGATTATAACCCCTTGCCTTGGTTTATATTACAAAAACATGTCCAAATTTGCATGCAAGCTTAGTTTAACATTTAGATATTTATAAGTTATAATAAACTAAAATATGAAGTTTTAACGTAACGCAAGTTTAAAATAACGATTCGTTAGGCTAGGAAGCAAAACGGGTCAAATTAGGGTTTCAAAACGTAAACGCGCGGGTTTTAAGTTCAAATTCCTTCATTAATCAATAAAGTGGTTATTTTAACATTAGTTAAGCATGCTAGGATAGATTATAACAATATTTAATCATTATAACATTTAGTTTTAAGAAAAACGCGAAATTAGGGTTTCGGGTGTACGGTTTTGGATCAAAATGGAAAATGAGCATGAATTGAGTTATGAAACTTTAACAAGAGTATATTTAGGATCATATGAACATTATAAGGGTGTAGTAGCAGAAGTAGAACATTCAAAACCTGGGTTTGAGCTTCAAGGATCAAAAATGGTGGAAACGGGTCGTTTCGGGTAGTATTTCCACTCGTACGCCTTGTATCTTGTTCCCGGGGCTTCAAATCTTCAAAGATTTGCTTGAATGATCTTCTTATATGATCCTAGGATCATATGGAGCCGATAATGTTGGCTCAATTAGGTTATACAAAGAAGAAGTGGGGATGAGTTAGAATGAAGTATATGTGCTCCTATTTATAGTAATTTTGGAACTTGGTGACTAAGGATGCTAAGAGACCAGGTGAGGACACATGGGGGGTGATGTAGAGAGGCTAAGGGATGAGTAATGAAGGCTAGAATGCAAGGTGGAGGTGGTTCTAGACGTTTTAGGGGTGCTTGGTTTGATTTATACATGGTTGTTTTTGGACAGCCAACATCAGTCTCGGTAAAATGGTTGCCATTTACAAACCGTAATTCCTTTGAAGCTCAAAACACCGAGCATTGTTAGATATTTGAGTCATCTACAACGTTTAGTTTCACATATTTGAGGGTTACTATAGAAACATTTAGAGATAATAGCCATTTACTACAAGTGTGCAGAATCTGCGTACCTTGGCCATTTCGGCTGTAACTAATTCATCCGACGTCGAATCGGGTTGATTTCACCAGAAAAATGATCAAAAGACATAGGGCTACAACCTGGTGTTTTCACTTAATATCCAGATCCTATTTATATTTCTCAAATCCTATGTTTTATAGACTGATCCGATTCTGAACTAGGGCCTAGTTTTAGGTTTTAGGGTTAAAACTAGATTAGGGTTTTATGGGTTTAATTCTTGAATATTGTTGATGAAATAATGAAATGATGATAAGATATGATTTTTAATGTTGTAATTTAAGTTATTACAACTTATTTGAGTGTTGGTTTGGGGTTATGATGGATAAAAACCAAGAAATGGGTCGTGATTTACTATTTTGCTTGGGTTAGGGTTTCTGACTTTTGAATTAAGGTTTTAAGTGTAAAATGTGTATGAAAGCTTATTAATAGAATAATTAGGGTTTACACATTGTATATTGAGTGTAGTTTACAAGCAAGCATTCAAGAATTCAAACATAAATGATATGAGAAATAAAAACATTCATACAAGAACATGTTCCAAATAGTTCAACCAAACACAAGTTTAATGAAAGATATGATTTACATTAGTAAATCGATTGCACTAACAATGACGTAAAAAATTAAGAACAAAGGAAACAAATAGGCACGGATCCAAAGATGGTGTTTTAGATAATGAAGATGAGATGAACTTGCTTTAAAAGAAAATCATAGATTTCTACATGAATACCAAAAATACTTTGACATAACATAAGTACAAAAAAAGCAAATAAATTATGTAGCAATGTCAAATAAGGAACAATATGAAAAGATTATGCAAACAATGTTTGAGCATGTACAAATTAGAACATCATACGAATAGATATAAGAAATTCCAACAAGGAACAAGAACTACCAAACATAGACATATCCATATCAAAATCATCATGTATCAAAATGATAAATTACGAGATCATACGAGACATCATATAAGAGACAAAATTACTTCAAATGCAAACATCATGCAAGTCATGTTTAAGCCTTAACATTTAGTAACACAAATACAGGTATAAAAGCATTTAAAAACAAAACGAAACCTTTCCTAAGGATTGCACATTTTTCAATTAATCGAATAGTTATCAAACACTAAGATAACAACAAGGCAAATAATCAAACAAGAATATATAATCAACACATGTATATGCAAAGCAAGATGTCATGATAGATTAACGAAGGAGAGATCATATTTACAACTAGTATGGAAAACATAGCATTAGTGGTGTGTTGGGAGATGAAGAACAAGTTGGTGAACTAGTGGTTATAGAGGATTGACAAGGATGAAATGACAATATCAAAATGTGTAGATAAATTTAATGAAGTTTTTTTTAAATGATCCTTTTTCAACAAGACAAAAAATATTTAACACTTTTGGCGGAAACGCCATGACCAAAAATCAACCTTTTGTTATTATCGTAGAAGTCGAAAATAATATATTACAAATCCTTTGAGAATATCTTTACATGAAACTAGACTCAATTATCTTTAAAATGGCGAGTGGCACAACTCTTTAACTCTATATGGTTGATTTTATATGAAATTACCAAAATGACCCATTTTTTACAAAACTTGTTGTTCCAATCTTATACATGGCTAAAATGACCGAAACTTGACTTCTATAACTTGACACAACATGAAAACATCAAGAATTCATTCTTAAAATATATACTTAAATATCAAACACACACTTAGTCTAAATGAACCGCGGAACCGTTCTTTATGGGTTTTTGCCAAACACTAGTTTTTACTCGTTTTAACCAAAATAATAACTTATTACTTTGACTCGCTTTAATTTTTTTAACTATAACAAGACATCATTACTTGAGTATTTCGGATGAAACATTCAAGTTTCCAACCCCACTTTGATGTGCATAAAATTTATGACAATATTTGTCAAAACACTTATCTAGCATACTTAGCTTTAATTTTCAAAGTTTTATTAAGATATTGATATTATGCGAGAAGTTAACATAGCATATACAAGGAAGGATAAATATGTCTAAATGAAGTGCATGAAACGTAGCATAAAACGTAGTATGCATATTCATAAAATCGGAAAGCTAACACATAAATAACATGTTATCACAAACACTAATGTTACACAAAAATAACAAGTTCAAATACAAGATATAAAGAGTATATAATACTAAATAAGGTGCAACAAGTAATCATATGCCATATTACACATTTTAAACATCATTTTTACTTATATGACTTATCTAAGCATTTACGGAAAAACATTTTCAACAAAACTAGGAGTTATCCCAAACACTCCTTTCGAAACCAAATTGATATGTAATTTTCTTAAACCAATCAAACAAGCAAAGAAATGACAAGATTTAACCATATGTTCCACAAACAAACAAGTTCAATTTCAATTTGAGATGAGCATACAATCAAGATAAATAAACAATGCAAATTAAGACAACTAGTCATTTATCATACGAAAAAAGACTCTTTTCGCCCGTTGAATATAACGATGTATAAAAAGCTTTATTATTGTAAAAAATACTTTAATTTCAAAGGAGGATGCATCAATGTTCGAAGGATACCAACCAAAATTGCCCGACTCAAAAGTTCGAGTTTCTATGTCAATACGAAACTTGAAATTTTAGACACTTTGTAGAATTTTGAAAATTTGCATTACTTAAACTTTTTATTAGTACCTCTAACCTATTTAATTAGAAACTAGACTCAATTCTCTTTAAAATGATGGGTGGCACAACTCCTACAGATTTACGGTTAGTATTTTATGGGCTTTTGAATTGGATCAAAATTTTGAAAAACTTTCTGTAGAACCGGGTCCGCCAGTTCCTTTACAAAATGGAACCTGACTTTGTTAACAAAAGAAACCAGGGGTCTGAACGAATTTTCCAAAAACACATATTTCGACCCGACGAAAAGGTTTAACACTTGGTAGGCTTTAAGGTAGACTTATATAACAAATTTTAATCATTATTCAAGCTTGTATAACAAAGATATTCAACAATCAAGACTTCTAAGAATAAAACAACGATATACTTTTCATATTATGTCTTGCTTTTTGGATAATATGATACATAGATCGTACTCGGTTTTGAAAACCATTTGTTTTGAAAACAAGAGCCTTGTGGCTCTGATACCAATTGTGTAAAATGTAGGGGGTGGTGAATAGGGTTTCATTAAAATCTTAAAACTTTCGTATCAAATACCCGATCAAACTTGACGAAATATGAAAAGTACCAAATCTAGTCTATGATTATAAGTATAATGGAAACATAGAATAAGCAATTACTCACAACACAATCATAAACATCTAGCCACAACATAAACATAATTGACAAGTAAAGAATAGCGATATGTAAAAGAGAAAAAAAACCAAACACGATGATTTATAGTGGTTCGGTAATGGAGCTCCTCTCCGCCCTACTCTACTCCCCGAGTACCCAACTCGAGAGTTACTTCACTAGATCAACACGCTCCCTTCTCGGTAGAGAAAACCTCACACAACGTCGCTTACACTTTTTCTAGTACAAAGCTAAATACCAAGTCCTAACAAAGGTAGAACCAACCCATCGTCGCTTACACTTTATCCGGTACAAAGCTAAATACCAAATCCTTCTTTGGGTACAACCAAAGGCGTTATGTTTTTTCGCCCAATATAAAAAACCTTGTGTTTTATGGCACAAACACATAAACCATCTAATATGAATCAAATGATACAAAGAGATGATACAAATGGGTGTACAATGAGGATCCTAAGCATATGTGTCTAATGGATGTGAAAGCTTGAACCAAGAATCAAGATCACAAAGCATGATGAGGTTAGTATTTTATGATGGAAGATCACAAGTTTCCTAAGCTTGTTTAGGTAGATCTTCATGTGCTTAAAAGCTTCTGGTTGATGTAGATTGCAAGATCTCAAAGCTTGCTTTAGAGGATCATTTCGGGTGTATGCTTACAACAAAAATAAGAGTTAGATGCATTATGATCATAGGATTGTGTGGATTCATTTTCTACAGATCTAAGTGTGTGTAAAATGGTGGAAAAAGTGTGTTTGGAGTGATGAAAAACAGATTGGAAAGGCTCCTTTATTTATAGGCAAAACCTGAATGGAACCGGCTACTATTCACAATGGAACCGACTTTGTAAATCAAAGGGAACCGATGATGCTCCAATGGAACCGGCTACTGTTCATCATATCCAAAAAATCTTTTGTAATCTTTGAGAGATCTTTTAAGATTTAAATGATGTAATGCATGATGCAAAGAACATTTTCTTTTTATTTACTTAAAAAAATGAAAGTAAACTTGTATACGTAAAAATAAAAAGTCTAGTTAAGTGCTTGTCAAAATAAAGTTTACTTGTAGATGCAAAATGTGAAAAGAGGTTTGATCATTATGCAACATAACAAACATGTACGAACCTGTGTTTTAACATACGAGGAATCAAAATGTGAAGTTGTGTTGATGAATGTTGAGAAAAAATATGATTACGAGTAACTTATACATTTTATGTTATGTATTACAAGTTACATGTTTGTCATCAACAAAACAAACAAGAGTGTGTAGATTAAATACCGTACAATTTTCACCAACACAGTGTATCAGTGAACAAATTCCTACTCAAAAGAAAAGAATCATGAGAGTTGATCAACTCACTGAAGATCACTTTAGTTCTGGGCAAAAAGACTTGGTCTTTGTAAAGTCTTCAGCTGATGACACAAAAGTGTCCATTCCAAGTGTTGAAAGGCCTTGGTTATCTAAAGTTGAAGGATTAATTTTGCCTAATCATGACACTGGTAGAATCCTCCCAGCTGAGTCATAAATGAAAGTAATTGATCCTTCAGTTGCTATCATTAACTCTTTAGTGACTGATTATGATTATGTTGACGAATCTTCAGTTTGTAGCACCCCTCTTCCTCCACTAGAAAAGTTGGCTGGTGCTAAACTTGTATCTGGACCAAAGACTATCAAGTCAATCTTGAATTCAAATTCAACATTTAAAGCTGAAACATTAAAAGGTATCACCATAAATGAACCAACCTCAGCTCCTGCTAAGGCTAACAAAAATGTTTCAGCTTCCAAAAGAATCTCAGCTCCTTCTGGTAAACTAAAGAATGTGAAAACAGAAGATGACATTCCTTTTTTAGTTGTAATGAAGGAAATAAATGATCTCAAATTACAAATCAACAAAAATCAGTCATCTTACTCTAGAAACAACAAACCTCAACAGGTTCCCAAAAACTCACTCCAAACAAAATACAAAACATAATTAAAAAAGGGTTGTGAATTTTGTGGGATGAACAATCATCTCTCAAAAAACTGCTACAATGTAGTATTTTGTAAAAAATGTTAGAGAACTGATTACAAAACCTGTGATTATGCTGAATACATGAGCACAACGAGACATTCCCTCGCATCTCAAAGTCAAGGGGATCGTCTTTAGGATCTAAAACCTCAAACCTTTGAATCCCTTATCCACGCAGCAATATTATGGGTATTAATGCTCATCAATAAGATGATTGTGTTACCTATCCCACATTTATATATGTGGGTAGTTATTATCATGACACGAAGGTCACAATAGAATCATTTCTCTTAGAAGAGGAATAAAACCTAGAAACCCTTAACAAGTCACAAAAAGTTATGAAACTTGTGGTCTTTATGTTTCATGAAAAACACAACTGATCACAATGACAATTATTGAGTAGTTCATAAGTAGGTTAAGCACTTCAAGCCAAAAGGCTAAATCATCAAATCCAATTCCATAGTCAAAGACTCTAGAGGTGAGTTTCTAAGCAAAACCTAACCATTTTAAACTTATCGTAGCAGTGCGACATCAGGAAAGCCGAACATCTGGTACCTGGACAGTTATGCTCAGAGGCATATACGTGTCTAAAGCTATCTGCACAAACATGGCAGAACAGTCAGCCCTAAATTTGAATTTGGAGATGACCCTAGCATGACAACAGTAAAATATAGGTTCCTATAAAATGTAATTATATAGTTTTCACAAAAGTAGCATTTATAAATAGTCTCAAATACAATTTAATTAGCATAAGTTAGTTATGTGATGCTAAATATAATGTTCATTTTGATGAGAAGAAAGGAATTATCTTTTTTTCCATCAAGGAAGTAGTGATGATTGCTCCTAGAGTAAGAGATGTCTATGTTCTTGACATGACTTCTTCAGCACAACAATCTTGTTTCTTTTCCAAAGCATCTGAAAGTCTAAACTAGCTTCGGCATAAAAGACTTGCTTATCTAAACTTCAAAACAATCAACCTGCTGGCCAAAAAAAATCTCGTTATTGGTCTTCCCTCTCTTATCTACTCAAAGGACAAACCATGTTCATCATGTGAAAAGGGAAAGTGTTGGAAATTAAGGGCTTCCACAAGTTTCTACTACTGGTTCAACTTAGTACTGCCAAGAGAAGACTTAGTTGTAACACCCCCAAAATGGGTCGCAGCGGAATAAGGATCCGGGGCTTGTTACTTCAAGATCAACAGCACAAGATATAT
>BQNB010043238.1:1616-45616 GCA_026074375.1 Tanacetum coccineum
GACTACCGAAAATTTACAAGCTAACCGTTACCCGTTACCTAGTATAGACGATCTTTTCGATCAACTGCGAGGATGTAGCGTTGATTCGTAGAATCTACTATACGTAATAATATAATATATAATATGATGGAAAATTACCAAATTACCCTTGAGGACAAAGGTAATAAGGAAAATCTTCACAAATATATATAATATAATACGTATATTAACCAGGAAGTATGATTCCCGGGTCGTTATTCCCCAACAATTTGAAAAATTGAAACCACGTTTGTTGTTCGGACAATGATTTGAATTGGAAATAAAGATTGCTTTGATTATCTACTTCTACAATTTAAAATAAGCAAATGATAACAATTAAGCACGAAAACAAATAACGGGAAATCAAACTTTAACTAAAAACGCAAAACGGGAACCCTAAACGGCAGTCAAAAATCCTAAATTTCTAAAATTAAACCTAAATTATTTTTTTTTCTTTTTAAATGGACTCTAATTGACTAAAAAGTAAGTTTAAAGAAAACTAGAACAAAAACGGAGTTGAAATGAGCTTTAAAACACGAAAAATGAGAACGGGAACGAATCCCGTTCTTTAAAAATCGAAATTTTGCAAATTAAACCCTACGAAGGCAAAACTAATTTTCCTAGAAACTTTATGATAAAAGAAAATTTTCTAAAAAAGATTTATATTTTTTTGATTATTTTTCTATTTTTTATGATTTTTTAAAGTTTTTAATGAAAATAAATGTTTAAAAATACTAAACTATCTATAAAAATTCTAGAAAAAATACAGAAAATAGCTTATACTAATTAGAACCTAGAAAAAATAAGCTTGATGTCACAACTCACCCCCATAGCTTAATCGTCGGATATGCGACGAAATTAAGCTTAAAACAACTTTATAGTCTAAAATGGGCTAAATGTGTATAAGAATTAAATTTTGCAAAACAATAATGAAAAGACCCCAGGACGTGTTGGTAGTGGAGTGTGTGGTTGTTTTGTTTATAAAAGGGGTTGATGGTTATTAAGGTCGGGGGTTCGAGTCATGCCTCACCCGATTTCCACTTCCCTTTTTTTATTTTTTGAAAAACTTAAAAAGCAAAAGTTGTAGAAAAAGCTAAAAATAAGCACTTTTAATAAAAGAAACTTTTTATGAAAAGCCCTAAATAAGCTGTTAAACAGCTTATAACTTGACAGAAACACTTAACTTTATTCTTTTTGAGTTTTTCTTAAACTAAATAAGCTAGAAGACTTAATAAGCTAAAGTTAAGGACTAAATTAAAGCAATAATATGCTAACCTAGCTAATGAACTAAAACAGAACTAAAATAAGCAAGAATAAGCTAAAGACTTAATAAGCTATTTTATTAAAACTAATAGCCAAACAGGTCCTACAGGGACCTTTGAGCTTATTTTTAAGCACTAAAATGGATCCTTAGGCCAAGGAGCTTTTTACCTACTTAAAGCACAACTATTAAGCTACTTAGAATTGCAAACCAACTCCATTTTGAAAAACAGATAAGCAAGGAAAAAGCACTTATGAAACAGCTATTAGCTACTGACTTGGTCACTTTTGGCTTAACTAAAAAGAACTAGAATAAGCTTGCAATGACTTAATAAGCTAAGAACTACTTTAAACTATCCTAATAAGCAAATTTAAGAACAATTTAAGCAACAGTTTAAGAAAATAAGCTATAAAAACTAAACTAAGCACTTGACAAAACCTGAGACCCAAACAGTCCCTAAAGGGATCTTTGAGCTTATTTTTTAATAAGCTCTTGGATCCTTGTAGGGAAATGGCTTATGCAAGCTTATTCTATAACTAATAAGCTTCCTAAAATGCTTTTGAAAATGATTTTGAAACAATTTAGCTTAATGAAAATGCACTATGAAAACAGACTTAAGACTTAAATCCTGCTGAGTTTTTATTTTAAAAATGAAAAGACAAAAGCCAATTGCAGCTTAAAAACAGATTATCAAAAGAGCTTATTTGAAAGAGTAAGCTAGTACTAAATATTAATGACCCTAGACCTACTTGTGCTATGAAAATCAAATCCTAAAAGCTACAATTACCATATGAAATTTAAGCTAAAAAAATGGACTCTTGTTTTTTTCTTCTATTGATGCAGTTGCAAGTCTTTATGACTAAATACTTAAATCCTAAAAAATGTAGACCTTAAAAACTAAATGCTACACTTAATAAAAACCTAAATCAACTCAAATAATAAAACTAGATTAGCTAAATTTTGCTTAAAACTAGAATTGGCAGAATTTTCACAGGTTTAATATAGCAATAAGAAAACTTATGAAAACTTAATTAATCCTAATCAAACTTATAAATCCTGCACTTATAACCTAGTTTTGGAAATTCAAATGTAACTAAAGGATAAAAGGACCACAAACAGTATTAACTTGTAGTTAATACTGCTTGTCCCAAACACCCCTTTATTGCACTTAAATCCATTTCTAGCTTATGAATGTAAGATTTAATGAGCAAAAGTTCTATACCAGGAAAACAAAATAGCTTTATCAACAACCTTAATAAGCATAAAACTATAAGCAAATAAGCTAGAAACAATAAGCTACAAGTTAAGCTAATATTTTTTAGTTTTTGACAGTTTTATGTATTTAAACTAAGAAATCTAAGATCTAAGCTATAAAACTTAAAAACAGATATTGAGACTATTGAAATAAGCCAAATAGGGACCAAAATTAAGCACTAATAAGTAGACTATAAGTATTTAAAAATTAGCTAGAAATTAAGATACAGAAGAGTAAATGAACTTACAAGGTACCTTAGCTAAACAAAGGTATCAAAGGCTCTAATGAGCTATCTACAAGCTCTGACTTTATTAAGAATAAGCCAGTAAAAGTCCTTATGAGCTCTTCCATGGTAAGCTCATCTTCCAAAAAGCTCAAAATCCAATAAGCCAAGGTATTAAGCTGATTTTAAGATTTAAGTTTATTAAGAGCTTATTAATAGCTCAATTTGAGCTTAGAGACTCAAAGAGCT
Organism: Tanacetum coccineum; assembly: GCA_026074375.1. Classification (NCBI taxonomy): domain Eukaryota; kingdom Viridiplantae; phylum Streptophyta; class Magnoliopsida; order Asterales; family Asteraceae; genus Tanacetum; species Tanacetum coccineum. The sequence goes on from BQNB010043238.1 coordinate 4,623, forward strand.
TAAGATGAGCTTATGTAACATTAAAAGCTTATTAAACAAAGTTTTAAGTGAATTTAAGAAAAGCAAATACGAATTCCATTAACGAAAAAGTTGAGTACAATTCTGAAAAGGAAATTACATTCAAGCAAACATTAAGCTAAACATTTTAAATGAAAAAAATTACAAAACTAATTTTAATAAGCTAATTTATAAGCTACTCCTAGATGATCCCGTGTGAGTGAGGCTTTGCTTCTATTTATACTAGTTGGGAGAAGCTTCTAGGCCCCTGAGTCAGGTAGATGCTCCAATCAATCCCTCCCCTTCATTCTTCTCAATCATTGGATGCTCTCTCTTCATCATTGGATTCTCTCTCTTCATCCGTGTGTCATAGGCCTTTGTGCTTCTTTTTCATACGTTTTAGTGTAAATCCCTATTGATAGGTGTGTTTTCCTTGCCGGTGTCATTCCTTTTGGGTTTCCTCCAATGGAGGCGTTTGGTGATGTATAACTTCTGCCAAGGTGTTCCTTATCCAATTTGAATTGTAGAGCCACATACTTAATTTGCATTTCTTTTTTTTTTTTTTTTATTTTTTTTTTATTTTTTATTTTTTTTTTTTTCTTTTTTTTTTATTTTTTTTCTTTTTTTACCTTTGATTTTGATCGGGGTAGAACAGAAAGTGACGATGAATAGTAAAACTGAATTTCTTGCGTGATTTATTTATAAACAAGGGTGCGTTTGACTTTGGTTTTTACCTAGGGTTTGACTTTGGGCTTATAAAGGGATTTAGGCCGGGTGTATTGGATAATAGGAAATGGGCCATGGTTTGTTTTGGTGTTGTTATAAGGGTTAACAGGTGTTAACTCTTATAATAAAAAGAGCTAACACCGTTAGGGTTTAGGGACTATTTTTGCAATTTGGTTTTCTTTGAGGGACTGATTTGGGTCTTATCTTTTTGTGGGTTGACTTTGGTTGACCTTTGACTTTTGTAGACCTTTGATAGCATTCTCCCGGCTCTTGCACACTTAATTCCTTTTCCGTGTTCGTGATTGTCCGGTTTTGACCGTTTTTATTAGTTTTTTGCAATATCCGTACCTACACAATCACAAAGACAAAACAAGCAATATAAAAGCATTTTAAGCACAATTTTGTCTTTTATGGGTTATTTTTGATATAAAACGGATATGTGTTTTCACACATATCAAAATTCCCCAAACTAAGCGATTGCGTGTCCTCACGCAATATGATATGCTTTATAACTAGATACCTCAAAACTTCCCCAAACTAAACCTTTGAAAAGTAGCAAAGACTTTTGTGGGAAAAGTTAAGAAATCACAAGTTATAAAACACCCCATTTTCCCATTTTTCTAAAACTTTTTATTAATTTTTTTTATAATAATATAACTGAGATTATTTCGACTTTCTTTATTTCCATAACTATTAGGGATCATAGAACAAGATGCAGTTCGATCCGAGAATGCCCCAAAAAGGATAAATTCATCGTCCCTGATTTTTCACTTATCCAAACCAAGCTTAAAACAAAATCACAGCTAAATATCAGTTAAGATGCTAACACTACTCATATTTGCAACTTGTGAACTTTTCACTCCCTACATTTATTATATCTTAAGTGAGTGTGCTATTTTGAATTTCAACCATGGATCAACGTTTTGATAACATACTATGCTTCACGTTCCACTAAGATATGAGTTAAAGGCGAGATCATCCCATGTAGCGACTTTCGTCTCGGCACATCCCAACCTTGCGGCTAAGTGACCAGGCTTTTGACACCCCACAGAGACTAGTATCAGGACTCACGGACCTTAAGTTTCAAAAACTCTCAGGTTTCACGAATATACATAGCTTATAAAATAGAATAGTCAAAGTTCAAAAGCATATTTGAATTTAACAAAAAGAAATCTATTTATTAATTCACACTTAATATTAAACATTTATGCAATTGTAACCCTCGACCTTTTAGAAGGCTGCAACATCGGTTGTGAGCCGGCAAGATGCAACAAACTTTTATCAGTCTTGGATTTTTATTCTTACTATGGGCTTTCTTTAGAAGACTACCACATCGGTTGTGAGCCGGCAAGAGGTAGTAAACTTTTATCAACCCACAACTTTTATTATTATATATTTTTTATCATTTTATCATCAATTTTTTTTTGTTTTTTTACCTAACTTTATATAGAGAAGACTTCTTTTTGAAAAATTCAAGTATAAGATTGAACTAAGACTAAAATTTTTGCTATATATTACATAAAAATTTGTTGATTTAAGTTTAGTCTCCAAAAACAGCACGTACATTAATCCGGTTAAGAGTATTGAGAAAATGCAACAAGTTACATACAGAGCTCTTAAATTTCAAATAAATTCCTTGTTTAGATCCTACTCCTATTAACTCTATCATTTTTCGTTTCTGTTTGCAAATTTAGCGATCGCTTAGCTCTAAAAGTTAAGGACAGTAGAGCTCAACACGCTTGATCGGGTCAAAATTTATTCTTATTCTACCCAGCAAGAAAGTCAAAATTGTGACAAAAACACTTATTTTATTTTTGAAAATTTTAAATTTTTTCATATTTTTGAAAATTTGATGGGAAAACGGGGTACGTGAGAACAACAGTAAAAAAGTAGGTAAGATCATATCGAAGATATACTACCCCATACTAAAATCAAACATTGTCTCCATGTTTCCTAGCCCTAAAGACTTACAAAAACCCATATAAAATCAAAAGTTGAAATGCATAACTCAAACATGAAGAAAGTATCACAAATATCTTAAGCCGTTTATCAAGTGTGCTAAAAGATAAATGTTAGACGATAATAATCTTTAGGATATCGGATTTCCCCAAACTAATGGCAAGCAAAGGCTAGGAAGCTCGAGTGGACCGGGACAAAACACCGAACACGAGAGTCTTCAGAAAATTTGGGTGAAATCCTGCAAACAATCACAAGTACAAACAACAAACAGGAATCGGAAGAGTACAAGCCTCCTCACAACACATTAGAAGAAAGAAAATAGAAAATGGATAAGCATGGGGTGCCTCCCATGAAGCGCTTTGTTTTTGGTAACCGAGTCACATAGCTTGACTCGATCCCTGAATTCATTCGTCCTTAGGGAAAGTCTGGAGATCCGGGACAACCATGGTTGATGTGTCCCCTCCGAAGTAGTGCTTGAGTCGGTGGCAGTTCACTTTGAAGTTTGATCCGTCAGTATGAGATAATTTTGCAATGCCATATAGAAAAACTTTGGTAATAGTGAAAGGGTCGGACCATCGGGTTTTAAGCTTCCCCGAGAATATCTTTAGACGAGAGTTGAAAAGCAAGACTTGATCACCAACATTGAAAATGCGGTTTTTGATCTTTGAGTCGTGAAGCTTCTTTGTCCTCTCCTTATAAATCAAAGAATTCTTGTATGCTTGATCACGAAGCTCATTAAGTTCATTAAGTTGCAGCTTACGGTGATCGCCCGCGGTTTTAAGATCGAAATTAGCATGTTTTAATGCCCAATACGCTCTATGCTCTAATTCGATAGGTAGATGACACGGATTTCCATACACGAGCTTGTAAGGTGTGCAACCAATTGGTGTCTTATAAGCGGTACGGAATGCCCATAGAGCGTCATCAAGCCTATCAGACCATGAGGCACGGTTTTCTCTAAATGTTCTTTCTAAAATACGTTTTAACCCACGATTCGACACCTCGACTTGACCACTCGTTTGAGGGTGGTAAGCGGTAGCAAGACGATGAGTGACCCCATACTTAGACATTACTTTAGCAAATTTATCATTACAGAAATGGGTCCCACGATCGCTTATAATAGCTCTTGGTGTACCGAATCGGGCAAAAAGAGATTTCAAAAACTTAACTTTTTTTTTTTTTTTTTTTTTTTTTTTTTTTTTTTCCACAACTCTAGCATTGTTAGTGGGGAGCGCCTTGGCTTCAACCCATTTGGATAGGTAAATCAATGCTTCGAGTATGTAAATTATTTTTTTTTCCCCTTTTCTAGATGGACGATAATGTCCCATGAAGTCTAGGCCGCAGGACATCAAGATTTTACACACTTGGATGGAATTTTGTGGCATCTCATCACGTTGTGAAAATTTTCCCTGACGCTGGCATGAGTCACAGTTTTTGACTAACTCATGGGCATCTTTGTAGATTGTAGGCCAATAAAATCCTGAGTCAAAAACATTTTTGGCGGTGTAGTTGGCACCGTAATGTCCCCTGGTGGGTCCACTATGGCAAGCTGTGAGGACGTCGACAGCTTCTTGGCCTGAAACACATTGCCGGATCACTTGATCTGCACAGGTTTTGAATAGAAAAGGGTCATCCCAAAAATAGTGTTTGACATCTTTGAAAAATTTGTTTTTCTGCTGAGTTGAAGTTCCTTTAACAATGAAATTCCTCGCGTGGTAATTTACATAATCGGCAAACCACAGGTTACTTGGGTCGCCACGAGAAGTCACCATATTAAGTGTCTCGAGAGGAAAATTTTCTCTTTATTTCCTTTGGATCGAGAACATTTGCATATGGGTTTTCTAATCGGGAAAGATGATCTGCTGCGTAGTTCTTGGCTCCCTTCGTATCAATTACGTTAAAATCGAATTCTTGAAACCCATCTTAGCAATCTGACTGGAATCCTTTCTTTTTTTTTTTTTTTTTTTTTTTTAGGCAAATAGGTACTATGGGCGGAATGGGTTCCCGTATACACTATGCTTTTATTCATGATGACGTATGACCGGAATTTTTCAAAAGCGTACACCACAACTAACATTTCCTTTTCCGTTGTGGTGTAGTTTGATTCCGCCTCGGTCATTGTTTTGCTTGCATAATGTATCGGCCTAAAGTGTTTCTCAATTCATTGCCCCAGAACCGCACCTATGGCATAGTTGCTTGCATCGCACATAAGCTCAAAGGGCTGGTCCTAGTTAGGGGCAATCAGAATTGGAGCTTCGGTTAATTTCTTCTCTAAGGTCTGAAAAGCTTGAATGCATTCCTCTGAGAAAATGAAAGGAGTGTTTTTCTCAAGGAGATGTGTCATGGGTCAAGAAATTTTTGAAAAGCCCTTGATGAATCTACGGTAAAAACCTGCATGTTCGAGAAAACTCCTAGTACCCTTGACGGTAGTTGGGTAAGGTAATTTAGCCATGACGTCTATTTTGGCTTTGTCGACTTCGATTCCTTTCTTTGAGATTTTGTGTCCAAGTACGATGCCTTCTTTCACCATAAAATGGCTTTTTTCCCAATTTAGAGCCAAATTAGTGTCTTCACACCGCTTAAGCATTTTTTCTAAATTGGAAAGGCACGTTGAGAAAGAATTTCCCAAAACTGAAAAGTCATCCATGAAAACTTCCATTGTCTTTTCAATCATATCATAGAAGATATCCATCATACACCTTTGGAACGTGCCTGGTGCATTGCATAAACCAAAAGGCATGCGGCAGTAAGCAAACATTCCGTATGGGCAGGTGAATGTGGTCTTTTCCTGATCTTTCGGATCGATTGGTATTTGAAAGTAACAACGGAAACATCAAGGAAACAATTAGTATTCATTCTCTGCGAGTCTCACAAGAATTTGATCCATAAACGGCAAAGGGAAAGTGGTCTTTCTGGGTGGTGCGTTCTCTTACGATAATCAATAAAAACTTCTCCATCCCGTTACAAGTCTAGTTGGTACTAATTCATTTTCATCATTGGTCACTACAGTCATCCCTCCTTTCTTTGGCACACAGTGCACTAGGCTCACCCAAGGACTATCCGAGATTGGGTAGATCAATCCAGCGTCAAGAAGTTTTTCAACCTCTTTCTTAATGACATCATGGATCTTTAGATTAACCCTTCTCTGATGTTGGACCGCTGGTTCATAGTCCTCTTCCATTAGAATTTTATGAGAACAAAATTCTGGGTTAATACCCTTTATGTCGGAGAGTTTCCAAGCGACTGCTCGCTTTCGGGACTTTAGAACCTTTATGAGAGCGGTCTATTCATCGACACTCAAATCTTTGGCAATTATGACTGGCAACTTGTTGTTGGCTTCCAAAAATGCATATTCGAGATGAGGTGGTAAGTCCTTAAGTTCAACCTCGAGAGGTTCATTAATTGAAGATTTGGCAGTTTTAGCTTCACACAGTTTAAGTTCCTTTCTGATTTCTAGCAAATAATTTCCTTCGTTCGGAGGTGGTGAAGGATCACTATTAAGGATTACTTCGAGAATAAGAATGTCCCCTTCTGGGTCATAATAGGATTCATCAACTTCCGGTGAAGTTGGATCATCGGCTAGAGCAAGAAAAGCATCAGCTTCTTCTAGAAGTAGAAAATTCACTTCCCGAAAGGTGTGAGAGTCTGGAAAGAAATTTAAAACTATCGGGTCATATCCGGGAGTGGGATTGCCACTAGCGATCACGTCTGAAAATCCTAGAACTTCTTGAGAATACTCCTCACAAGCTAATTCAACAACATCGATTCGATTCGCTGTCATATCATTATAATTAACTGAGTATCTCAAAGTTTGATCAAGATTATAAGTAATGGCCTCATTGTCTACTCGAAGGGTTAATTCACCTTCGTACACGTCTATCAAAGCACGACTGGTCTTAAGAAAACACCTCCCGAGAATTAAAGGTACTCGAGGGTTGGTTTCAACATCTATGACAGGAAGTCGGCTGGAAACTGGAATACACCAACTTTAAACGTTGACATCTTCTAAGCAATACGATCGGTCGATGAGTAGAACGGTTCGCTAGTTTCTAGGTCATGCACGTCGGAGCAGGTTTGGAAGTTTAGTCTTTTCCTACGGCAAAGAGATAGCGATTATAGCATTGTCTCTTATAGAGCCCTGTCCTGTGCCGAAGAACGCAGGCCAAGCGACGCTCTACGCACTCATACATACATTCCGGAGAAAGACTAATGATCAGGGAATAGATCTGTCGAGACACGCCCGCTAAATCCAAGTTTTTTCGGGGTTACAGAGCGCTTAAGCCTCCCTTCACTGAAACCGACGCAGCACTTGCCCCATCGCTTCAAAGGGTTTCTAGCAATCTCACCTAAGATTTTCTTTATTTCCAATTAAGGCTTTAAGAGTTGAAGCAAATTTGGGCATTAGAGTCAAAGCATCTATGAAACTAATTTCGAAACTCATATGTTTAAAGATTTCGTAGAATTTCTCTTTTTGTTCGTTAGCGTTTTCACGGCGCTTTTCATCATTTTGCCTTGAAGGATAAGGAATCGATGGTTTCGGGTTAGGCATCGGTGCACTTACGGGAGCATCAACTGGCTTAGAAACTGGATTTTGGTTTTCAACTGGGACAACTAGAGGTTGGACGTCTTCGGTAATTCCGTTATTAGTAGGAAAAACCGTGTCCTTTGTCACCTCGGTTCTACGTTCTACTACTTTAGGAGAAGAAGTAGGAATCATAGGTCCTTGATAAGCAACCCCGCTTCGGGTAGTAATACCCTTCAAGTCTTCCTTCGGGTTAGTAACCGTGTTACTTGGAAGAGAACCTGAATTTGAAGACGACGCGGTATTGGAATTTACAAACTTAGAAAGCATTTCTGTTAAATTTGTCATCTGGTTTTGTAAACCGTGGCCTTGATTTTTCATATTCTTAATTTAGCATCATAGCCTTGGACATAATTTCAACAATCGGTTCTTTGAAACCACTATGTCATTTGTCGGTTAGCAGTGAGCATTGATAAGTATGAGCTTGGTAAACTGGTGGTTGACTAGTCGGAGGTTGATACACTTGTCCTTGGTAGAAGTTATTTCCACGGTTTTGATTGAAATTGGTTCCTCGATTTTGGTTGAAATTATTCCCTTGATTCTGATTGAAACGGTTTTGATTGTTAAGAATCGGTAGGAAAACTAGAGGTTGGGATTTTAATTTGCAACCATCGGAGGTTAGAATTAGTATTTTCCTTGATGAAATTTGCTGCATCAGCTTGTGAAATCACTCTTGGATTGGTTGTCGATAAACTTGCCATCGGTTGCTGGACAATTTCTATAAGATTGAGCACTCCACAAAGTTACACAATATGCATCGACCGCTTTTAGGGTCGAGAGCTTGGCTTTTTGCTTTGTCGATATAGCATAGTCTTCATCCATATTCTTAAGTTCAGAAAATTCGATTGTAAGAGCAGCAACATCTCGGTGAAATTCTAAGGGTAGATGAATTCGAAACTCACTTTAGCAACGACTGCTTGTTTCGTGAATTACGAACTTGGATTTACTCTCGATATTTTTCAAGATTCTCGAGGCATCTTATCCAAAACGTTTCCACTCGCAACTGACAACGAATCTTGATCATTGCATTTCAAAAACATTGTAAATCGTTATATTAGTGATGTAATTCTAAAAAATTCATGATTGTGGGTTATGCTCGTAAGAGATCATTAAATCGGATCCTAAGCCTCGTAAAATGATTCGTCAATTCTTTGCTGAAATTCGTGATTTCATTTCGAGATTTGTCGTTTTTAAAAGGAGGGGATAGAATTGGATTAATGGAATTTTGGGAAACAAGATCATCCCATGTCAAAATTGACCGAGGAGGTTCTTTCTCTAGCCAAATCCGGGCTGAACCTTCAAGAGAAAATGGAAAAAGCATAAGCTTAATTGACATGCTCGGGATGTCCGGGAATCTCATCGTTGAGGTAATCTTATTGAAATAACGGATGTGAGCATGTGGATCCTCTTTAGAATGTCCGAAAAACTGTTTGTTTGAAGATTGATCAAACAGCTTTACTCAAAATTAGCATTGATTTCGACGAAGAATCACGATTGCATCCTCGTACCCCTCGGTGGGTGCTTGGAGCAATTCCGCCATAGTTCGGTTATCGGCCATTGGAACTAGGGGAGGATTATCAAAAGGTTCTTCTAAATTAAATGGTTCTACAACAGCCGGTGGGGCTTGTTGTTGACGGTTATGGTTGCGGGTTTGAGAACGAGTGCGCATGCACAAAAATTAGAAAAAGAAAATTTAAACTAAAATATATATATATTTTTTTTTACTAAACTATTTTAACAGATAACGAGATAGACAACTTGAACCAAATAATCAAATTTACTTCACGGTAGCTCTTAAAAATTTTACTTTTTAAGGTGAGCCGTTCCTCGTAAATGACACAAATGGTAAGTTTTTAAATCTTTGATTCGAGTTGGGAACTAATAATCGGTAATACCTCAATTAAAAGGTCAATATTTGTTGGTGTTCTTTTACCAACTTTGTTTATTTTATTTTTTATATGGACAATTTTTATTTTTTTATATATTTTATATGATAATTATACTAAAAGAAAAGAAAATTATTTTTTACTTTTTATATTTATAATTTTTTGTATTTTTGATTTTTTTTAACAAAAACAAAACTTTCAAAAACGAAAGGGTCTTCAAATTACGATCAATAAACTTCAAACGAAAGAATCTTAATCACAAATCCCCGGCAGCGGCGCCAAAAATTGATTCGTAAATCTAATACACGAAATATAAAATATTAATCTGATGGGAAAATTACCAAATACCCTTGAAGGACCAAAGGTAATAAAGAAAATCTTCACAAATATATATAATATAATACGCATATTAACCGGGAAGTATGATTCCCGGGTCGTTATTCCCCAACGATTTGTGAAATTGAAACCACGTTTGTTGTTCAGACAATGATTTGAATTGGAAACAAAGATTTATTTGATTATCTACTTTTACAATTTAAAATAAGCAAATGATAACAATTAAGCACAAAACAAATAACGGAAATCAAAATTGAACTAAAAACGCAAAACGGGACCCTATAACGGCATGTTTTTTTATTTTTTTATTTTTTTATATTTTTTTTTTATTTTTTATTTTTTATTTTTTCTTTTTTATTTTTTTTTTTTTTTTTTTTTTTTTATTTATTTTTTTTTTTCAATTTATTTTTTTATTTTATTTTTTTATTTTTTTTTAAATAATTTTTTTTTAAAAAAATTTTTTTTACTTTATTTTATTTTATTTTTTTTTATTTTTTTTTAAATTTTTTTTTTTTCTTTTTTTTTTTTTTTATTTTTTTTTTTTAATTAAATTTATAAATTTTTTTTATTTTTTTTTTTTTAAAAACCCTAAATTTCTAAAATTAAACCTAAATTAAATTTTCCTTTTTAAATGGACTCTAATTGACTAAAAAGTAAGTTTAAAAAAAACTAGAACAAAAAAACGGACTGTTGAAAATGAGCTTTAAACCACGAAAATTGAGGGAACGGGAAACGAATTTCCCTGGTTCTTTAAAATTCGATATTTTGCAAATTAAACCCTACGAAGGCAAAACTAATTTTCCTAGAAACGTTACGATAAAAGAAAATTTTTTAAAAAAGATTTATATTTTTTTGATTATTTTTCTATTTTTTTATGATTTTTTAAATTTTTTAATGAAAATAAATGTTTAAAAATACTAAACTATCTATAAAAATTCTAGAAAAAATACAGAAAATAGCTTATACTAATTAGAACCTAGGAAAAATAAGCTTGATGTCACAACTTAATGAATAAGCCACGAAATAAGCTTAAACAACTTTATAAGCTAAAATGGGCTAAATGTGTATAAGAATTAAATTTTGAAAACCAATAATGAAAAGACCCCAGGGCGTGTTTGTAGTGGAGTGTGTGTTGTGTTGTTTATAAAAGGGGTTGAGGAAACTTTATGATAAAAGAAAATTTTCTAAAAAAGAATTATATTTTTTTGATTATTTTTCTATTTTTTATGATTTTTTAAAGTTTTTAATAAAAATAAATGTTTAAAAATACTAAACTAATTATAAAAATTCTAAAAAAATATGGAAAAAAGCTTGAACTAAATAGAACCTAGGAAAAATAAGCTTGATTACACAGCTTATCGAATAAGCTGTGTAATAAGCTTAGAACAGCTTATAAGCTAAAGGGAAGAAAATGTGTACAAATATTAAATTTTGAAATCATATAACGAAAAAGTCCCCAAGGCAAGATGGTAGTGGTGTGTGGTGTGTGTTGTTTAAAAGAGTAGAGGGTGTTGAGGTCGGGGGTTCGAGTCTTGCTCACCCCCGATTTCCACCTTCCCCTTTTTTTTATTTTTGAAAACTTATAAAAAGAAAGTTGTAAATAAGCTGAAAATAAGCAATTTTAATAAAAGAAACTTTTTTATGAAAAGCACTAAATAAGCTAGGAAACAGCTTAAAACAAGACAGAAACACTTAACTTTATTTTTTTGTTCTTTTTCTAAATTTAATAAGCTCAAAAACTAATATAAGCAATCCCTATGACTAATTAAGCTAAATTTAAGCTAAACCTAAACTAATAAGCTAAATTTGACTAGAAAAGAACAAGCAATAAGCTATAAAACTAGATTAAGCACTTAATAAAACTTGAGACCCAAACAGGCCCTATAGGGACCTTTGAGCTTATTTTTAGATAAGCTCTTGGATCCTTGTGGGGAAATGGCTTATGCAAGCTTATTCTATAACTAATAAGCTTCCTAAAAATGCTTCTGAAAATGATTTTGAAACAAATTAGCTTAATGAAAAAGCACTATGAAAACAGACTTAAGACTTAAATCATGCTGAGTTTTACTTTGAAAATGAAAAGACAAAAGGCAATTTTGCAGCTTAAATTTAGATGACAAAATAAGCTAGAATTTAAAAACTAATTGCAAACTTGTAAACTATGATATATAAGCTACTTTTATGCTGAAAATTAAAACCTAACACCTATTTTATCCAACTGAAAATTAAGCTAGAAAATGACTTTTATCTTTTTAACACTGCTGATGCAGTTGACATGCATATAGTTGACATCAAATGCACAAAACTACTGCATGCACACTTAAAGAACATTGCTCAAATTCATTTAAACACTTAAATGAGAACAAGAACTTCAACTTCAAGTCCTCTTTAACGATTTGACGCTACAAGCTTTCTTATACGTAAAATACTTAATCTCAATTAAGTCCTAGCAATTAGTCTACTATGAAAGTTAGTTTTAACAGTATTGAGCTTTCAAATTCTAATACATATAAAACTTAATCTTTGCAAGGTTAAATTTAATTCTAAAAGAAACAAATAGGCCCAGACATTACTAACCTTAGTTAGTACCGTCTGTCCCAAACACCCCCTTAAATTCTTAATTAGGCATTCTCTTGGCTTTATAGAATTTAGAATTTTAGAGGAGAAATTTTCATTTGCCAAGTTATGATAAGCATTATAACAAACCTAATCAACAAATATCAATAAGCAAATAAACTAGAATCTATAAGCTACTAACTATGCTAAACTAATATTTTTGGCTTTTTAAACTGATTTTAAGGCAGGATATGAAATCTAAGATTTAAGACTATAAGTAAACAAAATAAGCATATATCAAATATAATAAGAACTTTAATAAGCTACACTAAGAAAAGATAAGCATATTAATGAAACAATAAGCAAGAAAAGCTAAATTTCAGAAATAAGCTAATATGAAAAAGATGAATTGTTGTAAAACCTGAAATCACCTGGCATAAACTAGGATGAGAGTCACTTAGAGACTTTACTTCACATACAAGCTATGCGCTTATTCTAGAAATATCCAGTGAGTCCCATGAATCCTTCAAGGAATTAGTTCATCATGCCAAATAGAAAGGCTTAGATAATTTGGGACAGTGATTTTGAAGTAACATAAGCTTAGTTAAGCTTGTAAAAGCTTAACTGAGTATAACAAGCTTAGTAATAACAAAGAGAGCTTATCAAGAGATTATGATCAAAATTCTAACAATAATTTATACTTAAAGTTAAAACTTGATTTAAAAACTCAAAAGTAAAATGAAATGAGATTTATTAGAAATATAAGTGAATACAAGGCTTCTTTAAAATTTGGGAAAGTAAATGGAAATTTAACTTAATAAGCTGAAAATAAGCTACCTAAGCTAATCCTACTCCTAGGTATCTTTTGTGAGTGAGGAGCCCTTGTATATATAGCTGCTGAGGAGGCTTCTAGGTCATGGAGGTTGTTACACGCCCCTTGTCATCTTATCCCTTGATTCTTGCTAATCATTGGATGCCTTGTTACCACCGTTGGATCAAAAATGTGATCACACGGATTGCCAGCGTGGCAATCCGTGATTTGACCCTCTTGTGCTTCTTTTGTACGTACTTTAGTACATATCCCATCATTTTGGTGTGTTTTCTCCCTTGCCTCCGTGTCATCTCTTGTGGGTATTGGCCAATGAGAGGGCTTATGTGACGTTTATCCCTGCCATGTTATACTTAGCCACTTGAATTAGCTTGTCATGTGTTCAATTGATTTTACGGCTATGATTGTGAATTGGGTTAAAAGTAAAAAAAAAAAAAAAAATAATGCAGTTGTCTTGAAGAGTGAATAGTAACACTCTTTTCCAGTGTTTTAACTTTTACTAAAAGGGTGGGAGTTTGAACTTTGCTGGGACAAGGGGTCTATCATGTTAAATTTTTGGCTGTTATAAAGGTTTTGGGGCACAACCGGGTGTGTTATTGGGTTGGTTTATATAGAGGTTTTCGGGGGTTATACTCTTATATTTATAATAGAGTTAAAAACGATTGGGATTAGGGTCCGATTTTGATATGGTGGTTTTCTTTGTGGGAATGATTTGGGTTGTTGGGGTGTTTGTCTTTTGCGTGTTGGACAACTCGTTGACCATGAATTGAATTTGGTTGTACGTGGATAGCAATGTCTCAAGGAGGTTGAACCTCGTTTTACACTGGAACCGGTGGGCTGTTATGCGGCGGGTTTTGACCGTTTTACTTAAGATTTTTGCAATATCCGTACCTACACAAACACAAAAGACCACAAAACAAGCAATATACAAGCATTTAAAGCATAATTTTGTCTTTTTAGGGCCATTTTGATATAAACGCGATATGTGTTTTTACACCCATTATCAAAATTCCCCAAAAAACTAAGTATTTGCCGTGTCATCTCGGCAATATTATATGCTCTATAACCAAAAACCCCTGTGGTTTACTTATATTGAAACCCCTGTGGTTTACTGATAATGCTCTATAACAAAAGAATAATTTTTTCAAGGATATTAGACATTATTTTTGGGATGACCCCTATTTGTTTAGAATCTGTGCTGATCAAATAATCAGGCGGTGTATGGATAGGAAGGAAGCTATGGATATTCTAGAAGTTGTCAACTTGCGTCCCACCGTCGGGGAGGACATCTTAACCCTACTACACCGCCAAAAGAAGTTTTTCTATTTGGTTTTTTGTAGCCAACTATATATCGTGAATGCAACATGACATGGTCATAACACTATGACGCATGTCAACGGCAAGGGGGAAAATCTACAAAGTTACAAATATTGCCCAGATCTTTATCTAGATTTATGAGATCTTTGACATATAGGGCATCGACTTTATGAAGGCCGTTTCGTCTCTATGGAAGGGAATCAGAGTTATATACTCGTGGCTGTCGATTATGTTTCCAACTAGGTTGAAGCCAAATCCTTACCCACAAATAATGCCCGAGTAGCTGTGAAATTTTTGAAACATTTATTTTCCAGGTTTGGAACCCCACGGGCCATTATTAGTGATCGAGGTACACATTTTTGTAATGATAAATTTGCTTTAGAGTTCTTGAAATTTATGGGTGTTAGATCATAAGATTTCTTACATCGGTATCATACTTAAATAGTGGCCACAGTGGGGAGAGTTATGTATAGTGGTTGGAAATGATTTTTATGAGAGGACAGTAGGTGAGCATCGTGCTAAATGGGCTGATAAGTTAGATGACGCTTTATGGGCTTTCCGTACCGCTTTTAAGACTCCTATTGGTTGTACTCCATATAATAGTTGTGATACCGGTAAACGCTTGTAATCTACCCATTGACCATTGGACTGTGCACAAGCCTCTCTGGCCTTTAAAGTGGGACTAATTTTGATCTTAAGACTACGGGTGATCACCGAAAGGTTTAATTAAATGAATTAAATGAACTTCGAGATCAGGTTTATGAGAATTCTTTTGTCTCATACAGAAAAGTCAAAGAAAGATTTCGTTTTTTAAAACTCAAAAACTAAGAATTCCTGGTCGATGATCGTGTTTTTCTTTTTAACTCTAGATTGAATATTTTCTCGGGCAAATTGAAATTGTCCGGCCCGTTTACAATTACTAAAAAGTTTCCATATGGTACCGTTAAGTTATCCCAAACCAACGGTCCCAACTTCATGGTAAACGGGCATCGGATCAAGCACTACCACGGAGCGGGACTATCGCCTGCTTTGGACTGTACTAGATCTTTGGTCTTTCCCCCTTGAACAAATAAATTCGGAAGCGTCGAGGTCATACTAGTGCTCGTTATAAACTAAGCGCTTCTCGGGATCGGCAACCCGTTGTTATCTATCTATTTTTTATTTTTTTTATTTTGAATATATGTGTAATGTATTATTAGAATATGTGTGGGGGAGTGCTTCTCTCCATGTTTTATTTTGTAGGTATTCGTTTTTGCTCGTAGGATTCCCTATGATCGTGAAGACTACCGTGCTTGTTTTCAATCCTCCAACACCCAGTCTCCGATCAATTGCATGATTATATCCAGGGAAATCCTTTTGTCCTGTGTTATCATTTATAATATATGAAAATAGTTCTCTCCTTTTACACTATGGAAATTTGTTAGATTTTGCTGCCTTTGTTCTTAGGTGTTGGGGTGGCACTGACCCATTTTGTAACATTGAGTGCAATGTTCAGTTCTAAGTGTGGGGGGATTTCTTATCGAAAATGATCATACTTGTCGATTGTCAGTTCATCTTACGCAACCACTCGTTTTTGACCATCTATTTTGTTTTATCTTATGAAAAATGTTATTTAAAAATGTTTAATTATAATTTATTCTTTAGGGAATTAAAGCTAAGTGGTGTATCCTGTACAAACCCTAGCCCAACGGGACTTTAACACACTTATTGTTTGCGATGTTTTTATAAGGTAGTTACTGATTCCAATCTGTATCAGTCAATTAAGAGCATGGATTGCTGAAAAATAAACGGGTACACCTACCGGTCTAGCTAAGCTCTTAATTTAAAGACAAAGAAAGAACGTTTTATTTGTGATACTATTGGTCCAGTATATGAAACCCGATATGAAGAGCTATTCCTAGTATTTAGATTACCTGGTCCTTTATCTCACTAGATCCAGTTGAATGTTTAGGTTGCATATTCAAACACACTAAACACGTATTATAAGGTGGATAACACATAATTAAACAATCAATCGAAAATTAAGAAATCAATTTTAAAACAATACCAAACATTAAACTTTCATATAGATGGGCTAATACAACGAGGGTATTAGCCTCAACGTTGTAATTATACAAGCGAAATCAAAACAATTAAATCGAATTCGATTTAGAGAGTAAAAAATTTACACGATGTCTTCTATGGGTACATGATTCAATGCTTGGACCTTAGTGGCTGACTTTATCTTCTAAAATTCGTTTTTAGATGAGTATGGTTTCAAGAATATGGATATGCACCACTGAAAAATCATTTTGAGTCTTATATTTATAAGATTTGAAAAGCTCGATACGCACGTATCTGGCCAAGGTCGATACGGCAATTGGGCTTAGATTCTGGATTATCCCACCGTGCGCGCTACGTTTAAATTAATCAGTGATATCATTCCTAATTTACTTGATTTACTGTATCTTCGAATAGTTATCTTCATGGATACGACGTATGTAGACAACATAGATAACGCCGTATTCGAATTTGGTCAAACGAGTTTTCTTGTGAATGTCTTAGGCGCAGAAGATTACGCTGTATCTCTTTAGTTGGATACGACATATTGGTGAAATTTCAGCAATCTTCAAATATCTTTGTTTTGGCTCCAAATTATGCACCTTTTAGCTTGTCTTCATAAAACACTCCTAAATTACTGCATTTATCAACTTTAAAGCAATTAAGTACCAAATTAAGCCAATTAATTATTTAAAAAGTGGGCACCAAAACAGATGGGATAAATGATATAATAAAGTGATGTTATTTGATGTCATCATAGTATATCCAAATCTACATCTGAATTCTAAAAACAGGTTGATAATCCAAAACGACACAAGTTTTCAAAGACAGCCCCCGTTACCGAGGTAACGTGACACAAATCCAATCAATATAAATGTATGCTATAGTGTTTATGCCGAAGGGCCACGATACTTAAACGCATTCAGCCTTACCATTCCAACTTCCAATACATTCGTGTACAAACACTACACCGAAAACAAGTTGAAAGTATCGACAAGCTTCATTCAAAAGTCGTATGTTCTTAGTACTATGCACCTTGTTTATGGTGGGAGTGAGGAGGAGCTAATCTCCTAATAACTCTATCCATATGTACTAACGTCTCAATCTCGCTAAGGGGGGATATAATGAGCTAAAAGTAGTAGCGGTTTCCAAGCATACAACAACATACATATCAAGTTCAAATTTAAGTTCAACACTCTTTCCTTGTTCTTGTTTGTAACGTTTTTAGAGAGAGAAGAGGGAGAGAATACTGATTTTTAAAGTGAGAATAATTGTGTGAGAAAATGATTTTGCATGCCTTGAAGTGGTATTGTGGTTTTGGTTAAGAAAAGAAAGATAGAAGAATTTTGCCAAGTGTAGTGTGGTTGTGGATCTCTTTGGCCGGCTATAAGGTGAGAGGGGGAGGGATATTGCTGCATTTTTTGTTATCATTTTGATAGTGTAAGTGTTAAATAAAAGGTGTAGGCTAAATTGCTAAATTTGTGCACATTCGGTAAATACGTAAAAAGCCGTAAAGACGTAAATTTTGAGATAGTTTGTGATTTTATTAATTTGTTTTCCCATGTGTTTTGACTTTATTATTAATGTTATTGTGCATATGTTGGTAGATTAGGACCATTAAATAGGTTCAATTAGGTAAAGGTGCGTTCGTATAACTAGGCTTCCTAGTAAACAAGCGTTAAATGTATAAATAGTTATGACAACTAATAAAAGCTGTCCCACAAATAATCAAAAGAGTCAATTATCATATGTTTGCTTTTGGTTATTGACCTCAAAATTGACGGATGTCACAGTTTTCCCTCGTTAAAGGGAATTTCGTCCTGAAATTTCAGTTGCTCGTCCTAAGCCGTAGCGGCTTCGCGGTAAAGTCTCGGCGGATATTTAAGCTTCATCTCGTCTTCTGTTCCTAAGTAAATTATGCGTTCCTCATCGAGATGTCCACAACTTTTACAATAGGAGATCCAATTCATTTTAAGCTTCTTGACCTCACGGTCCATAATTTTAATAGGTTCTTCAACAAAACGTAGTTTAGTTGTCGTCGATCTTGATTTTCTTTCTAGCGGTAACGTCCTGACAAGTTTACATCGGCTAGGCATTTTTTTAGGTTGACATGTGGTAACTGCATCTCCCAGCACGTTCAAGGTGTCATGGAATGCTGTTAGACGACAATTGATAAGCAACTGGGAACCTATCTCGATCGAAACTCTCAAACGGTACCTAACATATTCTCGTGAAAGCTTGACTTCCTCTTACCGAAAATTGTACCATCTCCTTTCCAAGGCGATCAATTTCGAGTAGTTACTTTTTCTCTAACATGAACTCTAAATGATTACGTCGATTGTTGGCATAGCTATTCTGGTAATATCTGTGTAGATTTCAGTCTTCCTTAGATTTGAATAATCTTGTACGGTGGTCTCCTGGATATATTTTTTGGTCGATTTAGCTTGCTTTATCCCTACTTCTGCCCAAGTATGGGCGTTTTTCGACTTTTACTCCCATACAATGCTTCAAGAAATGAGGTTACACTTCACACTCGGAGGGTAACTGATGTTGTAATGAAAATTCTATAATGGTAGATGAGTATCACAGTTTCCCAAAATAAATTGCACAGGGATCTAAGCATATCTTCTAGTGTTTTGAATGGTACGCTCATTTGGCCATAGTTTGTAGATGGTAAGCGGGTACTCAGATTCCAGTTGTGTTCCTAATGCTTGATGCAGTGATTGCCAAAATCTTGATGTAATGACTGATACGGTCTGATTTAATTAAACACAGGCACAACATGCTTGTTACGAATCATCGTTAATGTACAGTCTGCCAAACCTTTTTGTCTTTTTATCTTTCTAATGGATAGCTATGAATATGACAGATTTGGTCCTCGGAATCAATAATGACCTAATAAATCGTGGTCATGTTCGCTACTAGTTCTCGGTAATTTGGTTATGAAAGGTCACATTGGTTGATATTCTCCCTTTCCATTTGGGAATCTCTGGCTATTGAAGTAATCTCGATGGTTTTTGGTGCTCTGCTTTGACTTTAGAGCAAGTCAAGCACTTACTAACATACAAAGCGATATCCTTCTACATTTCGGGCCACCAATATAAGTCTCGTAGATCATAGTACATCTTGTCTACTCTAGGATGTACAGAATACTTTGTAGTATGGGCTTCATTCATTATCAAAGTTCTTAAATTGCCATAAACTGGCACCTAAATTCTTTCAGCAAGGATTGTATTATCCTTAGACATCTTTTTTCTATCCAAACGGGTTTATCAAGGTCAGTTTTTCAAACATTTCTGCTGGAGTGTTGGTGCCCTTGGAAGCTTCGCTCTGAGCTTCCAGTATCCTAACCTTAATGCTAGAGTGAATTGTCATGCTCATAGCTCGAGCTCGTCTCAGTTTCATTCCTTTTTTCCTACTCAATGCATAAGCTACTACGTTCGCTTTACCTGGATGGTAGCGAATCTCACAGTCATAATCGCTAAAAAGTTTTATCCATCATCTCTGACGCTTGTTTAATTCTTTTTTATCAAAAATGTGTTGAAGCCTTTTATGATCAGTGTAGATAACACTCTTTGTTCCATACAAATAGTATCTCTAGGTTTTGAGAGCAAATACTACTACGCTGTAACACCCCCATTTTTACATATAGCAGCGGAAGCTAATCTGGGGTATTACTTCAAAGGTACAACAGTCATAATCATAGAAAACGAATCAAAAGAGTCATTTTTGAAAATAAGTTATCATTCATTATTTCTTCAGAGTTTTTACAAACGAGAGGTTCCCAAAATCTATACAATAAAGTTTGAATGATAACGGTTTTTCCATCTTCATGTCCTCGCCACTCCGTGCCATTAGTTACCTGAGATAAAACATGCTAAAAAGTCAACACAAAGGTTGAGTGAAATCCATAGGTTTAAGTAATATAATTTGAATGCAAATGCGATATTCGGGTTACGTTGATATACACCCGGTATTGAAAACATATTTATTATTGCCATTAGCTCATGAATCCGAAGCCTTAGGGTATGGTGATACGTTATAGCCCCTGCGGGTACCTTTGCCAAAATACCCGCGTGATTTCTAATGATGTGCAATTGGTTACACGTAACTGGGTACACCAACGGGGAGTCCAGCCCAAATAGATCTATTCACATCATTCGCGCTTACTACGAAGAGTAATTAACGGTTCATGATTATGGGGACTTAAAGGCAAAGCAGTTACTTAGGCAATAGTAAATTGAAATAGCATACAGAAATAATTGCATTCATGTTTATAGCATGTATCCCCCTCGCGGGTTTATAAAAATATTGAAATGCGAGGCTATGAACTCACCTGAACAGTTATAGGGAAATTGATAGCAAATGTATATGAAATGAAAGTAACGGCTTCGTCACGAGCAACCTGGGGTAATATATGTCAAGTCTTAGTTTGATTGAATATGTAAGATTTTACATCAATGTCAGTTTTGATATTAAAATTATCATAACACCGTTCGGGCCATCATAATTCAGAAGTCATTCAGTAAACGTTTGAGGAGCTAGGGCACTTTAAATCGTAAACCCAACAACTCAGTCAGAACGTAATACCAAGATGAAACTCCTTAATATGAAGCTCCCTAGTATTGTGGTATGATATGAATCCGGGACATGATTTTTGAAAGCACATCGATGATGAATGATATAATAGTTATAACATAAGCAGTTTTAAGCATTTTATTCAATATCTGGAAATGTTAAGCACGTCAAGCGTTAATTAAAGTTATGTCTTGTAATGTTTTGAATGTGTTTTTATACTTTTTCAAAATGTTACATTTTAGACCATTGAGTTTGAAAAGTGGCAAAATATACCCTTGGAGTTTGCACTTTTACGACTTTGGTCCCTCAAGTTTAAAAGATATACCAAGTAAACCTTGTACTTTAAAAAGTGACATAATAGACCCTTGTAGTTATAACTTTGATAAAATGACACTTTTAGTCCTTTTAGTTATAAGTTTCTGAAAGTTACGATATATACCCCTTGCATGGATAATTTTAACAAAACATGTCCAAATTGCCATGCAAGCTTATTTTAACATTTCAATAGACATTTATAAGTTATAATAAACTAAAATATGAAGATTTAACACAACGCAAGTTTAAATTAACGATTCGTTAAGCTAGGAAGTAAAACGGGTCATATTAGGGTTTTAAAATGAAAACGCGCGGGTTTTAAGCTCAAATTCTTTCATGACTTATCAAAGCACTTATTTTAATGTTAGTTAAGCTTATTGGGATAGATTATAACAATAGTTTACAAGCTTAGCTTATAGATTAAGTAAAAACATGAAATTAGGGTTTCGGGTGTACGGTTTTGGATCAAAAAGGTATAACACATAGGTTTTTGAGTTCAAAGCTTTATATTATGATTTTAGCATGATCATATGAACATTATAAAGGTATGAATACAGAATATAAGCTTAGAGAACCTGGTCTTGAGCTTATAGCTTAGAAACGGGTCAGAATCGGGACTTTTAGCTTCGTACGCCTAGAATAACGACTCCCGGGCTTCGTTTCTTGGTTTCTTTTGCTTCCTTTCTGTACTTGAGCCTTCTTAAGATCACTTAGAGCAAAGGATTGCTATTATGTAAGGGTCATAGAGGAGGAAGTGGGGGATGCTTTGAAATGAAGGGTTTTGTGTTCTATTTATAGGCGAATGGTGTCTTGAAGGCTAAGGGAGCTTCATGATCTGATCTAGGACACATAGAACATCTAGAGGGTGATTAGGAGAAGCTATAAAGTGAGTTTTATGGACTAGAAGCTAGCAAGAACATGGTGGAAACACCATGTGCATGCCACGGCTGTTATGGTGAAAAAGAGGGGCATGTCGGCTGAAGTAGCAAAAAGAGAGGCCATGTGCCTTCATTTTTAACCAAGGAATGGTCTATGTAGGTGGGTAAGCTGCTTAAGGGTTTCTAGAAGGAGTTGTGTAGGAATTTTGCCACTTGGGAATGTTTTGTTAAAATGGTTATAAAGTTGTGGTGAAAGGGGTTCGGGTGTTATGGGGTCTCGACTAGGGTTTCACCACGTTTTCAGCTTTTGATTTTCTAGAATAAATGATTGAAGGATAGTTATTACATGTCCTCAAGGTCTAATATAAAAAGTATTAACAAGGATTAGGCAATTGGTTTGGCTTATAAAAGCGGATTAGAATTGGAAGAAAATGATGGGTCACGGGTTTGATTAGGGCCACGTTTAGGGGTTATTCCTTGACTTATCTTGTTTCTATTTTGCAATTAATCTTGATAGGATTGATGGAATAAATCTCAGGGCTTATATTAAAGTTATTATCAATGAAGTTGTGGTTCATTGGTTTTAGTTAAACTAGTTGAATTGAGAATAAAGATAAGCCGTAGCTTGAATTAGTGTTATATATGCTTTTAGTTTCTAGCTGTTGTAATTCTCGTACATTGTTGAAGCAAGGATTTGGTTAATTGAGGATAAAGTTGTAAACTCATTTTATGGGGTTTCTAGAATGATCTCCTGGTGGGTTGCTTACTTGAGAATGAGATGGTTTAAATAGTACACGGGTCAAAATACAATTAGGGCATCACATATAGGTTTTCTGGATTGTTTCTTGTATAATTGAAGTAGATGTTGAAATGTATAATGGATTATGATTGAGATTGTTGTAATTTATGTTATTATAACTTACTTTAAGTATTGTTTAAGTTTACAATGATAACAACGAAGAAAAGACGATGTCATTGTTTAGAAACTTATGCTCGGCGGTTTTAGGGGTTTAGGTTTTTGAATTAGGGTTTTTGAATGGCAAAAAAACGATGTTATGAAGCTTATGAATAGTTATATTTAGGGTTATACATTGTATAATGTGTGTTGTTGCTTGTAACAAGTGGTGGTGAAGAAAATTAGAATGAAACGAGGTAACGTGTTATTTTAGAGATCCATGCTTATTCGACTTGTACATTGAGTCTTATAGAGATTTTGTTACTTTGGAGTTTGAAGAGTCTTTTATATATCATAATGAGATGTTATATTGATTGTAATATGCTTTAGTATCTTGTGCATATACTTAGATGTTAATCATTCATAGAATTAGGGTTTAGAGGCATCGATAACAGTTTAAGCCCGTTTTGATATAACGTTGCGAAGGTTCTTTTTAGGATTAATGTACTTTGTAAAAATGATTATATATTGAATTGTATATATGATGATTGCTTGACATATATGAAGATAGGATTGTCATATGTAGGTTGCCTGAGCCCGTTAACTTTAGTTATGCAAGAAATGTTGCACATTGAGATATTGGCAAAGTAAGTAATGTAATGTAATAAAGCGAAAAATTTCCCTGAAAAAGGTGAGTTCATATATACACTGATAGATGTAATCATTCTAACTTAAAAGATGGATATTTTACATTTATGAAAATTGCAGGCTTTTATAGTCTCCACCCCTTACAGAAATTCTCGTATCTCTGGAGATTAATGGAATTCGAAGAGTGATTGAAACAGATGAGGATTATTTGCCATGAATTAATCTTCGCGGTTCCCATGTAAAACTATGTCCTCTTTTAGAGTTCAATCGCACTTTGATTATAGGAATTACAACTTCGCTTGAGTTGATTGATCTCACGGTGCATAACTTCATGGTTTTCTACTCAAGTTGAGTTTGTCGTGAGCCTGATGTTCTTTTACTGGAATGATTGAGACGATTCATCGGAAAGTATATCTAGAGATTAGAAATGTGGAAAGTTTTGTGGATACTACTAAGCTTTTTCAGGAAAACTCTAGCTTGTATGCCACTGGGTCTCAATTCGGTTAAGAATTTTGAATGTTCAAAGTATCGTTAGATTAAGGCTTTTCACTAGGTGATAAAGTTACATGACATACTGAGATATTGACAATGCAAGTAATGTAATAAAGCGAAAAATTTCCCCGTATAATTGTGATAATAGTAAAATAGGTTTTGCATTTGATGAAAATTCTTGGGTTGTTATAGTCTCCACCCCTTACAGAAATCTCGTCCCGAGATTTAATTGAAAGTTGTAGTGAATAGATGTAAGTACTGGGCATGACTTTAAGTTAGGCTAATCAAGGTTACAAGTTCACGTGTGTGATGCATTTATAATTATGTTGCGCACCATAATTATAATTACCTCCTTTCACACGTCTACTTATTTTCCAAGACCACACCTCTTGATGATAGAAAATAGAATTTCTCCAGATCCTGATAGAACCTGGGTGGATGGAATACGTTGCGCCACTCAGATCGTAAGAAATCGTTATTCATTAACCTTTAAAAGTCAACATTAAATAAGAATGCTATCACAAGTCTTTGTCAAAATTTTCATACCTAGTGGTATTGAAATCATTTGACATTGCATAGATTCTTGTGTGTTTCCTTGTTATTACGTTGCAGAATATAACAGAGAATTTTAGTATACGAAGATCATGGAATGAGTGATGTTAAGGAATGATTATGAATTTGTAAGAGTGTTGCTAATCATGTGAGATATAGATTTTTGGAATGAATGGATGATGAAGGTAATAATGATAATGTTTAAGTAAAGAAAAGGAAAGTATTTGTACAAACGGATTGAAAGAAACTTGTTTGTACATATGTTATATACTTAAGCCTACTTATTTATAATTAGTCACTTACAAAAAGAAGCGTTCAACTCCTTGTAACTGAGAATTTATAAATTCATAGTTCGGAGGTTTATAATTTCCTTATTCAAATGAAGAAGTGACCTAATTCATTTCAATAAGATGATCATAAATCGTCTTACCTAAGCATAAAAAACACGATATGATAATGTGTAGAAAATGATATGATCATGAATGGTTAGATAATATTGAGATGTTGATTGTACTGACACCCATATAATCAAGGCTAATAATAAAGGTATGAGGAGAGTATTCAGAGTTGAACATAATGGAATTTGACAAACGATGTCAAATTTTGATATCACCAGATAACAAGATGTTACGGAATCACACTTTATTATTTCATGGATAACTTTACATACGAACTTTACATATGAGAAAGAGTTGATACTTATGCTATTTATCTTGTAGTAGGATAAAAGTAACAAACGACGAGGATTGTTGCTTGATGATTGAGGTTTTTAGATTGAAGAAGATTCTGATGAGAGTTGAATATCCTCGAGAGTTATTTTTAGGGTAGAAATCCTAAAGTGAACAAAATTAAGATCATCCCTAAGTATGTTTTCCTGTGGCCTTGTTGTTTGCTTTTGAACATTGATTCGCATAATGTCCTTTCTTTCCACAGGCATTACAAGTTACGGGTATGGTTTGAAGATTGTTTCTAGTGGTTGGTCTTTTGTTTTTGCAGTTCTTGGTTAGATGTCCTATTTTGTTACAAGTCCGACACTTGACAGTACAAGGACCTATGTGATGTAGGTTGCATCTTTCACACAAAGGACTATTTCTAGATCCACAGGCATGACAAGGTTACAGACACTGATAGCATGTTCTTCCATGTGGCTGGAATACCTTTGCTGTCTGCAGCTCCTGACAGATGACCCACCTTGTTGCAATTTCGACACTTGACAGTGCAAACTCCTTGATGCAGGGTGCATCTTATACACAAAGGGCGATTTCCATGGTAATTTTTGGTAGGATAAAGGGTCCCCCCCCCCCTAATAGTTTTCAGTCTTCTAATGTTCTGCTTTTGGTGGTAATCATTGATATAGGTTGTTTTTGTTGTTGTTGTCTTGGTAGTTTGTTGTACAGCGAATTGGAGTGGTTATTGTTGTTTGGTGTATTGGGATAGTTTAGTTGTTTGTAGGTGTTTCCTCTATCTCAAACTATTTTGGGATCTTGACATTCTTTTCTGCTACTTGAGTTCCGCTGTCTCAGGTGTTCCTGATTAGATTACTAGCACTTGCCATTGATGCAAGCTGTCTTTCAGAGCTGAGGAAATGCCATCATTAATTAGTTGCCGGATGGCAGCTAAAGTATGGCTGGTGTTTCAGATGTGACGTCCTTTTTGGGAGGCAATTCTAATCAACAACAAAGATAACGGCATAGTAAGAATACTATCACAAGTTTTGTGAAAGGTACTACTTAAAAAGAAAATGTGATCTTTAAAATGTTAAAGAGAAATCTTATTTTGATTTTAAGCACTTAGGGGTTATGGTATGAATTCAAGTAGACGGAGATAATGATGTGCAATTGGTGGATAATGAAGATGAAAGGACGATATTGGAAACATATAAGATACAAACGGTATTTTGCCTTTATAAATACTTGCCTTCTTACCATATCAATTCAAGATTGACCAAGCGTTTTTATTTATACCAACATCCCTGGCTACGATAAATTATAATTATTCTAAGAGTTTGTTAATTCTGAGCCGGTAGAATGAACATCCTAATGATCCTCCTGATCTGTTTTGGTGACGAGCTTGATCTTCTCAATGAATTTGTTCAGGATCGGAATTTCTGTAGTAAGGAAGGCAAACCTTATCCTTTGCCCTAACTGGTTTCTTTTGAAGTTTGAATATCTGAGTATGGATTTCTTGAGTTCAGTCTTTTCCAGTTCGTTACCATGTTATCAACATTTAGGAATGTTATTATAGCTCCTTCATCCCATTCGCTCAATGCGGTGAAGATAGAGTCGTCCCTAAATAAATTCAAGATATCGTTGACTTCGTTTCTTGATCTTAAAATACATCTTATCTGAACATTTTTCTATTTTCAAATACTAAGGAGGGGTAGGAGTATAAATCTAAGGAAGATAGTACTGATACAAATTACAAGTTTGAATTCCGAGATGAATTAATAACGTATTGATGGAAAAGATTGGAAACATTCGCTTCTTTATGGTAATAGTTCTTCAGGAACAAAGAAATATCGAGGATCAAATAGTAGTGATGGTGGTAATACTGGATTATGGAGTTAAAATAGTTGGTGGAGTAATAGGATCTAAAGATAATATGTGATAAATGCTTGACGTCCTTTCAAATAATTATTATTGTAGCAAGAATGAAATACCAGGTGGGTCATAGTATCTATAGGTTTTTCGAAGAGTTAAAAGATCGTGCTTCCTCTGAAGCTGGGAAATAATCCGATGAGACCGAAGTATAGTTAAGAATATTTATAGAGGAAAAAGCATCCTCAATATACACCGTAAAGTGGTTGGGAAGGAGACATCTTCTATTTAACAAACCTATATGTAAATACATAAGTTATTTATGTAATAGTAATAATAGATATGTATATTTACATACTTGTTCTGGAATGTAGTGGCTCGAAGGACTTTGATGGCTGAAAAATGAAATGTGGTTATAGTTAAGGTTTTGACCTTGTTCTCTATAACCATGGCGCTGATACCAATCTGTAACACCCCCATTTTTACAATATAGCAGCGGAAGCTAATCTAGGGTATTACTTCATGGATACAACAATCATAATCATAGAAAACAACTTTAAAAGAGACGTTGTTGGAAAAATTTAGTTATCATTCATATAAATCTGAGTTTTTAACAAAATGCACTGTTCCGAAGAATCAAAATATCATTTTGAAATGATAACGTCAGGCCATCTTCGGAGTTCATTTGCCACTTTTGTACCGCAACTTGCTCAATTACCTGAGATAAAACATGCTAATAAAGGGTCAACACAAAAAGGTTGAGTGAAATTCATAGTTTTGAAATGTCATCGTTAATACAAGTTATCATAATTGGAAATGTTGGTATCTGCAGAATAATTATATGAGAACGATTATTGTCATAGTGAATAGTATTATCACCCTAAGACCATGAATCACATAAAGAGATAAAGAGATATTAAGAGAATTGGGAATACTTACCCAAAGAGATGATTGTGAGATACTACCCAACAGAGATAAATAAGAATAGTTGGTAGATATTGCCCAAATAAATATTCGGAGAATACTACCACAAAGAGATATTAAAGAGAATTGGAAGAAATATACCCAAATAGAATTTCCATAGTACATAGGCAGTAATATATTAAGACATAAGCATATAGTTTAGCATCACACTTGTTATTCATATTTTATAGTAAGGTGTCATGGTTATAGAAGATATGTGAGATTATGAATTTATTAAGTCTTTTGAAAAGTAATATCACATGATATAATATAAATGAGTATGTAAAAGAGGTTGTAACAAGCATGTTCCCCCTCAGCGGTTTATAAAAAAAACTTTTAAATAAGTAAAAGCGAGTTTGAACTTCACTGTAGGTAGTTGTAATAAATATTCTGAAATGAAAGCTGACGACCTTATCATAATCTTAACATGGAAGGTTGATATAGCAAAATGATAGTAAACAGCCACGTCACGCAGCCTTGAGTAATATAATTTTGAGTCTTAGAAGATTGTACTCTAGAACTTAGTTTTAAGAGTTAGATGAGTTTGATTGAGGAGGTTGGAATATTGAACAAGACCGGTCGGGCCATCATAATTTTAGAAGTCATTCAGTAACGTTTTGAGGAGCTAGGGCACTTTAGAATCGTAAACCCAACAACTCAGTCAAAACGTAAGTACCAAGAGAAACCTCTTTATTATGATGTTCCTATTATCTTGAGGTACAATATAGCTTTCGGATGATCGTTTTTTAAAAGGCGTTTTATTCAATATCATGGAAATGTTAAGACGTCAAGCGTTTAAATTAAAGTTATGTCTGTAATGTTTTTGAATGAGTGTTTATTATACTTTTCAAAATGTTACATTTAAAACCAGGTGGGTTTGAGAAATTGCAAGTAGAACCCTAAGGTTGCATTTTTACGACTTTGGACCTTCAACTTGAAAGAAATACCAAGTCAACCTGACTTTGAAACAAGTGCATAAATATACCCCTATATTATAACTTTGATAAAATGACACTTTTAGTCCTTTTAGTTATAAGTTTCTGAAATTTACGATATATACCCCTTGCATGGATTATAATTACAAAACATGTCCAAATTGCCATGCAAGCTTATTTTAACATTTCAATAGACATTTATAAGTTATAATAAACTAAAATATGAAGTTTTAACATAACACAAGTTTAATTTAACGATTCGTTAAGCTAAAAAGTAAAACGGGTCAAATTAGGGTTTTAAAATGAAATCGATGCGGGTTTTTAAGATTAAATTCTTCATGGAACTTTAGCAACAGCACTTATTTTAACTTATATAATCTTATTAGAGAAGATTATAACAATAGTTTACAAGTTTAGCTCATAGTTTAAGTAAAAACATGAAATTAGGGTTTCGGGTGTACGGTTTTGGATCAAAAAGGCATAACACTTAGGTTTTTGAGTTCAAAGCTTTATATTATGATTTTAGCAAGATCATATGAACATTATGACGTTATGAAAGCAGAACATAAGCTTAGAGAACCTGGTTTGAGCTTATAGCTTGGAAACGGGTCAGAATCAGGACTTTCGGCTTCGTACGCCTAGAATAACGACTCCCGGGCTTCGTTTCTTGGTTTCTTTTGCTTCCTTTCTGTACTTGAGACTTCTTAAGATCACTTAGGATCTATTAGAGCAAAGTATTGCTTCTATGAAGGGTTATAGAGGAGGAAGTGGGGGATGAAGAAAAATGAATGATTTAGGTTCCTATTTATAGTAGTTTGAAGGCAAAGGAGTTAAGGAACACTTAGGATCTGTTCATGGACATGTGGAGGGTCTATAGGGTGACTAGGAGAGGCTATATGGTGATTTGTTAAGGCTAGGAACTAGATTGAAGTGGTGTTGGAGTCCTTGTGGTGCCATGACTTAAAAAGAAAGAACAAGAGCACATGTGAAGCTTTTTAATCAAAAACAAATGAAGATATTTGTTGTAGTAGCTGAGTAAGCAACTTAGGATGCATGTGGGTAAGTTATTTTGCAAAGGAATCCTTTAAAATGGGTCAATATTGCAAAAGAATGAGTTTCGGGTTCATATGAGCTCATAAGGGTTTGAATTCTTGTTTTTGGCTTATATTTCGCATACATTAATCAAGAAGTGATTAAAATATGATCTTAAGGTTTGTAATAAGAATTATTAATAAAAGTTAGCAAGTGATTTGGGTTAAAACGGGTTAAAAATGAGTAAATAAGGTCGCGGGTTCACATAGGGCTCGTTTAGGGTTTCTTTGGCTTTTTTGGCTTATATTTCGAATATTGTTGATTGGGAATGATGGAATACTAATCATAGGACTTATATAAAAGATTATTAATGAGGTTTGATCGTTGGTTTAAATTTAAAAGCGTTGAAATTGAAAGAATAAGTCATGGCTTGGAATTAGGGCTCGTATAATAGTTTAGGGTTTTCTAGCTTGTAATTCATGTACATTTGATTAGGAATGATAGGTTACTGATCCTAAGGCTTATATTAAGGATTATAATAAAAAGTTGATAGGTGGTTTGGGTTAAAATGGGTAGAAATGAGTAAACGGGTCAAAATCACAATTAGGGCACAATTAGGGTTTTGAGTGTAAATATATGTATGAAAGCTTATGAATAGAATAATTATGGTTTACACATTGTATATTGAGTGTAGTAGCTTGTACATAAGTGGTGGTGAAGAAATTAGAATGAGAACGGAGGTAAAACGGCTATTTTAGAGATCATGCTTAATGACTTGTATATTGAGCTTTTAGAGACTTGTACTTTGACTTGAAGAGATTTTATATTTCAAATGAGATGTTATATTGCTTGTACATTTGCTTTAGTACCTTGTACATTCATTTTAGATGTTAACCTTTCCATGAGATTAGGGTTTAGAGGTATAAGATAATGGTTTAAAGCCCGTTTTGATATAACGTTGCGAATAGTACATTATAGGAATAATGTACCTTGTAAAAAGATTATGATGATATTGACTTGACATATGAAGATAGGATGGTCATAGATAGGTTGCGTGAGCTCGTCTACTTTAGTTATGTAAGTTACATGACATACTGAGATATTGACAATGCAAGTAATGTAATAAAGCGAAAAATTTCCCCGTATAATTGTGATCATAGTAAAATAGGTTGATGAAAATTCTTAGGTTGTTATATAATATCATTCGACACACATTCTTGCAAAAGCATATCATACATGTTGGAAAATTCTGCCTTATCGGATTCAAGTTAATCAATTTCATCTTTAAGAGATTCAACGTACTTTAAATCCGCATGCATTTCTTGCTTAAGTTCATGAACAAATGAGAAACTATCATTCTGAGTCTTAAGGGCAAGGTGCATCAAACATGTCTTAACTAGGATTTCCATATCTTGAGCAGTTGGGTTACGAAGATGAAGACGGTCGTTTGAATGATTTACCCATGCTTGATCGACAATTTATTTCAGATGATTAATGATATTTGTCATGATATTGTATGCTTGTCTACTTTTGCTTATGGATTTTGACACTAGTAAGAAATCGATGTTTTTGAAAATATTTGGTTTTGTTTTCACAAATGATTTTCTCCACATTTTCTTTCTTATTTCATTTGCCTGTGCGAACTGAATTTCATAATGTTGAGTCGATGGTTTAAAATTTTCATAAAAACTATTTAACTTTGTGTAGTCAAAAGGTTTTACTAAGTCTTTATTCAATTTTGATCGACTCTCTTCTTCAAGAGTCAGAATCTCTTCCCTATTGGGGATGAGTTTGTTTGCAGGATCAGATTGGTCATGTGGGATCGCATACAAAAATGGTTTCTCATATGGAGCCTTTTTGAGGTACATTGGATTCACAAAGGTAGGTCTTCCATTAAATGTAGGGCATTTGGGTGCTAACATATGAATGGTTTGGATTGATTGACTTCTTTTGTAAACAATTTTATTCAAAAACTTTAATTGGTTTTCCATTGAAATCATTTTGTCAATATCTTTTTCTTCCTTAAGCTTTAAATCCGTTATTACCTTTATTTTCTCCTTGACAAGACCTTCGTAATGTAACTTTGTTAAAAGACTCTGTTTGACTAACTCATCGTGTTTCTCTTTGACAACAGAAATTTCATAGGCTTTAACTTTTAAACCTTCTTTTATGTCAATTTCATTTTGAGCTAATAGTCCTAGAGTTTCATTTAACATACGTTCAAGTTTGTCATAGTCAATTGTACGATCATTAAAGGCCTTGTACCTCTCAAACTCAGTCTGTTTATTTTGAAGTGCAACTAAGCAACTATCCCGAATACTATTAGATTCCCCTAGAGTTCTACTAGTTTCCGCAAGAATAGATTTACACTTAGTTAATTCTTGAGTCAATGTTGCATTTGCTTTCTTTAATTGCTTTTGAATCTTTTTATTTTCATCGACGTCGAGCTTTAAATTAGCAATTAAATTAGCAAGTGCAACAGGCTCATCATCATATTCTACATCATTTTGGTCATCCTGAATATCATTATCACACATATCTGGTGAGTCAGGAATGACATTACTATCACCCGTTTCCACTGCACATGTGTTAGTAATGGATTTAGATTGCTCAAAATGTTGTATGTCATTGGCAAACACATTATCGTTAGTATCGTATTGTACCTATTCCAATGGCTCAGCGTCAGTGCCTGAGTCTGCATTAGGAACCTCCTGGATCTTTTCCATGTAACTGTAATGTTCTTCCAACTCTTGTTCATCAATTTCCTCATCCGTGTCTGCTAGCCAGTCAGATTGCTTTGCTTGAAGTTAAACACCTTTCTCAGCTTGTTTACATAGCAGCATCTTTTCCTTATGATACGTAGAGTCTTTAACCCATTTTGGCTTTCTGCATTCCTTAGCATAATGACCAAATTCCTTGTAGGTAAAACACTGTATCCCAGACAGTTGCACTACTTAACCACCTACTGTTTCTCTAGCCCCAGCAACATTTACTGCCTTCTGATTCCCAAACTGTCCAGCTTGATTGTCATTCTTGTATCTTAGAGTAGTATCCACATTCTTCTTTTTGGTGTTTGAGGAAGTTCTGAGGTTGTTGTTGGTAGGTTTATAGATTTTCTTAAAGTACTTTGCAATGAGAGCCAAATTTTTCTGCATGTCTTTATCCCTTTGAGCTTGTTCAGGATCACTATCTTCTTCAGAAGTTGACTCAAATAGTGGTGTGATTGGTTTGGCTATCTCTTTGCCTTTGTATCTTGTAGTTGCATGAGATCTGGTTGGAAGTGAAGCTTTTCAAAATGATTTTGTGAGAACTTTGATGATTGATAATAAGTGACTGAAGTGTTTGAGCAAGTAGCAACAAGTGTAATAGGTTAAGCAATCTTTGCCATTCTTTAAGCACGAGTTTCATATAACTTCTTTTGGTATTGTTTCAGACTGTCAAGAAAGAGTTGTGATATGAAACTTCATCCAACTTGTGTTGTTTGCTTGACAATTGTTAACAAATCTTGACCATGGTCTGGTTTGAAGTTGTTAAAGAAATTGGAACATTGATTTGCGAAATCTAGCAACCGTCCAAATTGTTTCTGATCATATTCATCATCATCTTGTGAATTTATGTATAAGACTCAATTGTTCTCCATCTTAAGAGGTGCATAGATTAAACTCCAAAATAATTTGTCTTGACAATATCATATGAATATTAAGTGATTCACCTTGTTTGTAGCCTGATCGATGGCTACCCACATTTCTGAGCTGTCGACATGCAAATCAACAGTTGAGTATATTCCATCTCCAATTCCATCAATACAAATGAATTGCTTCTTTTTCTGATTCAAAATGAGCTCAGTTTTCAGGAGTCATGTTCATACTGTCTCGACTCGTTGTTTTGTTCAGGAACTGCTATGGAGAATTCATTTTGCAGGGAACATCTTGGTTTTGTGACAATAAGTTGAGGGTAGGACCTTTGGGAAGCACTTCCATAAGGCAACACTGATTTGGTCTTTATCAATGGTATCGTAAGAACCGGATCGCCTTGTGCATATCATCCTGTTGCAAGCATTGGTGGACAATCCCTTGAACCAGCTGCCATTATGTTGTTATGCATTGACGTGTCGGTTGTAGAAGTTACATATGCAAGTTGTCATGATGAATATTGAAGAATTATGAAGTGAACAATGAATTTAAGGATCTAAGTAGATGGTGTTGTGATTGAAGTTAGTGGTAAAAAGAAAGCAATAAACGAGCACGAATAGGAATTTTACAGTCCATGATTAAAACCGAGAAAAGAATTGTGTCTTTCGCGGGATTTTACAAAATCAATAGAAAACCGTGAATGTTAATTGATTTGGATTAAGGTTTGTTTGTTGTGAATTGAATGTCTTGAAAGTTCAAATTCCTAAACTGACATATTTCGCTTGCAGGTGTGCATATATTGTTTGGCTTTGGAAATTACGTATTTCGCTCAGGAGAGAATTACACATTTCGCTTGTAAGAAAATGCATATTTCGCTTGAAAGAATGAAATGCATGTTTCGCTTGAATATCAACATAGTTTATGCTTGAAAATCAACTTTGCATGTTTCGCTTGAAAGCTAACATATTTCGCTTAAAGTCAATCTTGCATGTTTCACTTGAAATCCAATCCTTCATGTTTCGCTTGATTTGAATATTTCGCTTCAAATTAAAACGTATTTCGCTTGTCCTTAATCGTAGCTTGTACTCAGTCTTGCATGTTTCGCTTGAACTTAAAACATATTTTGCTTGAATTGAGAATTGCATGTTTCGCTTGAACTTTAAACATATTTCGCTTGAATAGAAAACTGCATATTTTGCTTCGAATTTAACATATTTTGCTTGACTTAAACCTGCATATTTCGCTTCAAGTTAACATACATATTTCGCTTGAAAATTTCTTGCATAATTTCGCTTATCATACATATTCCGCTTGGGCTTGTCTTACATATTCTGCTCGGTGTCACTTTCGGGTGAGGACCACTTAAACTAACAAACAAAGTGTCCTTGTCTTTGTAGGCTAAAAATATGGATCTATGTTCCCTCTTTTTGACAGGTGTGGACCACAATGGATAAGCCAATCTCACACTTAGCTTCGAAAATAAGCAAAACAATAAGCTTGAAAATAAGCTCGAAATTTAGGAAAATAAGCTCGAAAATTATGAACAAGTAAAAACGAAGTAAGAAGTTGTGTAGCAAGATAACATGTAGAACAAGTGTATCAAGATGTAAACAAGCAAAACAAACCAATAAGCCTAATTTTTTTTTAGTCGTGAGCTTATTTGCAAGATAAGCCACGAAATTTTGAGCTTATAAGCAAAAATGAAACACAAGAAGGTGTTGAATGATTAGAGCAAGGAAAGTAAGAGCCAAACAAACCAATAAGCCCAAAAAATTTATTGTGCTGTGAGCTTATATGATGAAATAAGCCACCAAAATAAGCTTTTTGAGCTTATTGAACCACAAAACAACCACTATCTACCCAAGACTCTTGATACTAAATGTCGGATCCAAGAAATCACTTCACTTCATAATTAGAACAAGAAAATAAGATTGGGAGATAAGAAGAAATGTAGAGAGAGAAAGTAGAGAGAGAGTGAGAGAGAATGGGATGTTTATTTGCAAAATGGAAAATACAAATGACCAACCCCCCATCTTCCTAGGTAAGGTGTATTTATACCTAAACTAAAAGGCTTGCATGCCTTTAGTATTTCTACGGGCCAGGCTCGGGTTTACTTGGGCTTTAGCCCGATATACGTGACCGGTTAGTTTACATTTAAGAGCCCGTTTACCCGTCTAGCCTATTACAACGTATATTAATTAATGACCGAGACATAATATAATTAATGAACGAACTTCCATTGTTCGACTTAATATTTTGAGGCTAACAACTCTGCAGCATTGCGTAATTGTTGCATGTCTCGATCGTATTAACTGAAACAAAGTTGAGCAGCTGGAATTACTTGTTGAGCCATGTGAATATTGTATGATGACATAGTGATAAGTGAAATGAGATAAAGTTTATGTAATACACATTTATATAACATTTTTGTCTCTTTCCACACTAACTGTTATTAATATATGCCAAGCAATTCTTTTTGAGCATATTCTGATCATTTTCTTTCTCATGTCCAATTCATCTTTCGGGAACTGCACATACATACGCTTTATTCGTCCTTTTTCATTTAATCACATTTTTGTAATGCATATGACATTTCCTTTTCGAGAATACTTTGATTTTCTTTTTCGCGTATGGATTTTATCTCTCTTTCTATTTTAAATTTCCTCACAAAAAATCATTTGTGAAATGATACTCTTTCAAGAATAATAAAAATATACTCTGATTTTTGAAAATACTAATTTGACAAAAACACAAGTTTGTGACAACCATTTTAATAAATCCAAGAGTATAAATTTATATTCTTAAAAAGCTTTTAGTGAAAGAGTACCACTTTCTGACACAATGATACTTTCTTTTAATTAGAATTCAAGATAAGTTTTC
Source organism: Tanacetum coccineum (assembly GCA_026074375.1). NCBI lineage: Eukaryota > Viridiplantae > Streptophyta > Magnoliopsida > Asterales > Asteraceae > Tanacetum > Tanacetum coccineum. The sequence continues at coordinate 41,188 of BQNB010043238.1, forward strand.
CAAAATCACAAGTTTTCCAAAGATGTTTGAAAACAATGATTATATAACCAATCAAATGTAAAAATAATTAGATGGTCACTAAGCCACTCACTCCTCATTCTGTTCATTGCAGAAAATGGCTGAAACCGGACATGACTTAGACCATTTACCCAATTATGTACAATAGATAGTCATAAATCACTTTTTGACGATTTTTGAAACAATCTTTTTCAAAACTTTGAACTTTTTCCTTTTGATGTATCATGAGAAACTTTATGACCACAGACAGTTGAAGCTCCATTTGTATTTCTACTTCATGTTTCCTTTTTATGTTTTTGAAATCATTGATCACTTGACTGAAAATTTTTGTTATACAAAACATAATCTTATATACGTTATTTGGATGGTCAGTGGATTGCTCAATCCTCATCTTGTTAATTTCAAAAAACGGTTAAAACTGGATACAATCTTCACCATTTGATCCATTTATCAATATAAAATATGATTTTGTAACAAAATTTATCATTTGTTTTCGTAAGATGCTATTTTGTTTAACAATTAAGCCTATTTGAGTATTCGTTAAAAAACAATTTTGGCCCATAATTAACCTTGTACGAAACCCAAGCTTAAAACCCATTATATCTAACGAAACCCATTGATTAAGCCCAAATTATCATTTACGAAGCCTATTTGTCCTATTACTATTCACGAAACCTTTTGATAAGCCTTTTACTAAACCAAAACTTAAAATAATTACTTTCGTAAACATATTCATCAATTGAAAAATGATATCTTGAATGTTTTTGACTTGTTTTTCAGCTTATTTATCATTTTATTAACAATTTAGGCTTATGTTTATGTCTAAAAACAATTTTTCAAAGATACGAAACCTATCATCGTTACGAAACCTAATGAATTTATTCCACAAATGATATTTTCAGTGATCAATCAATCCTAATCATGTCACAAGGCATACATTAACATTTTGGCTCAATCAATTTCACTTTTTAATTACTTTGCATATTTACGTAACCCTAGATCTAAACGAAACCTATTTCAATCAATTAATATCAATGATTAAGCAAAAATAAATCAAATAAGACACGTTATCTTACGTTTTATCATCATAGAGAGTTAGGCAAATGATTTGGATCATGTTTTTCTTTGTTACGAAAGCTCAACTTAATCAGAGAATTTACAAAACCTTGTTTAGCAATTTACGAAAGTGATAAGGTTGCATATGAAATTGTTGCATTTATACTTCCGAAAATGATTATCCACTTTTGACATTTTTAGTCATCCAAGTTTCCTTACGTAAGCTATTTTAACCCTATGAAAGTTATCTTTTTGAACTTGTCATTTCAGACCCTCAAGTTTCTTTCTTAAACATTAAACACCTATACGAAAGTTGATTTTTCATTTTTTTCACATTAAATCCTCAAAATTACTTTCGTACACTTTCATTATCCAAAAGAATTTCATAACTCCCCCTTGGATTTAGACCACTTTTTAACAACAAATCTTTTTGAATTATTTTGTAGTTAAGTTCTCGTTTTTGACTGAAACGAGAAAAAAATTCATAACACCCCCTCGAACAATTGTGCACTTTTGAACTTTCTTTCCTTTTGATAAAAAATTTGTTTGAAACGAAGTTATTTTTTCCTTTTGAGAACACATTTTATTTTCTGATGATGATTTGACTGAAAAATTTATAACTCCCCCTCAATAAGATATCTAATTAAAGAACTTATCAAAAGATAGTTAATTTTGCAATTTTGAACATTCTTTTGAGAAGATTTTGAAAATCAAGAAATTCATAACTCCCCCTCGAATAAATGTCTAATTTAAGAACTTATTCAAGAGATTGTTATTTCTCGCAATTTTGCACACTTGAATTTTTCAAATTTGATGATTTTGAAAGATGTTTTTGAAGAAATCCTTTGTTTATGAATAGATTTTGATTACCAACCACATATTTTAGTAGTGAAAGATTGTTTTCTGAATGATCTACTCTCCCTCAGTTCATGATACATTGATTTTACATTTTAAGAATCATTTTTTGAGAAATACAATATCATGCAACTGATAAAACAGAGAAGATATGTATTTGTATCTTTAAATTATATTTTTTGTGTTTTTGTATTTTTCAATTTTTATTTGATTTTTAATTTTGAAAAAATAGTAAAAAGATAGTAAAAAATATTTTTTCTTGTTTTTGAAAATTTTCAATTTTGTATTTTGCTTTTGAAAATTTTCAATTTTGTATTTTGTTTTTGAAAATTTTCAATTTTGTATTTTGTTTTTGAAAATTTTCAATTTTGTATTAAGTTTTTGAAAAATATTTACAAATTGTTTTAATGTATGATCTTGCATTCAAGAAGATAACTTTGCAAAACGTTCCAACTCAGTTGGAGTCATACATCGCATACCAATCATGTGAACAAAATACTCAAACCATTCCTTTGGAAGGGCTTTTGTAAAAAGATCAGCAAGTTGGTATTTCGTCCCGAAAAAGTAAAGTTCAATGGTACCTTTTTCAACATGCTCCTTGATAAAGTGATACCGGATGTTAATGTGTTTTGTACGTGAATGTTGTACCGAATTGCAAGATATGGAAATTGCACTTTGTGAATCATAATATATTGGAATCTTGTTGTACCGAAATCCATAATTTAGCAGTTGCGTCCTCATCCAAATGACTTGAGCACTACATGCAGATAATGATACGTACTCAGCTTCCGCAGTTGACATTGCTGTACAATCTTGCTTTTTCAACGACCAACTAACTAGCTTATCTCCTAGAAATTGAATGCCTCCAGATGTACTTTTGCAATCATCATTACATCCTGCAAGGTCTGCATCTGAATATGCAATTAGCTCAAACCTAGAATCTTTCGAGTACCATATACCCATGTTAATGGTTTGTCTTAGGTAGCAAAATATCCTTTTGACCTCTTTGAGGTGTTTTTCAGTTGGGTGTGCCTGATAACGCGCACATAAAAATGTCACAAAGGCAATATCTGGTCAACTAGTAGTGAGATACATTAGTACCCCAATCATACTATAATACTTAGTTTGGTCAACTTGGGTACCTTGTAAATCTGCATCTAGTTTGGTTGTAGCCATTGGTGTACAAATTGTATCACATTTTTCCATCCCATGTTTCTTAAGAAGATCCATAGTATATTGTGAATGACATATAAAGATTCCTCGGGGTGATTGATGAACTTGAAGTCCGAGAAAGAACTTCATTTCACCGATCATAAACATTTTAAAATTATCTTTCATTAGTTTTTTAAATCTTTTTGCAAACACTAGTTTAGTTGACCCAAAAATTATGTCATCGACATAAATTTGAACTAATAAAATATCATCCCTGTGTCTTCTTGTAAAACAATGTCGGATCAACAATACCTTTTGTGAAATGGTGTTCGATTAAGAATGAGGAAAACATGTCATACCAGGCTCTAGGGGCTTGTTTGAGATCGTACAGAGCTTTCTAAAGATGATATACGTGATTTAGAAAGTCTGGATCTACAAATCCATTTGGCCGACGAACAAAAACTTCCTCTATCAGTGGACCATTCAGGAATGTCGTTTTGACGTTCATTTCATAAATAGGAAAGTTCTTGTGAGTCGCGTATGCGACAAAAATTCTGACAGCTTCAAGTCTTGCAACTGGTGCAAAAGACTCCTCAAAATCGATTCCCTCCTCTTGATGATATCCTTTGGCAACTAAATGAGACTTATTCTGAATAACCGTATTTTCAACATCAGTCTTGTTTTATCCATTTGACTGCGATTATGTTTTTGCCAATATGACATTTGACAAGTTCCCAAACATCAAGGCGTTTGAACTGATTAAGTTCATCTTTCATGGATTCAATCCAGCTGGCATCAAGCATAGCATCCTTGATATTTTTTGGTTCAATTATACTTAGTGTTAATGCGTCCATACAAACTTCTGCATCTGTTTGAATTTGATTTCTTGTCATTACATATTTTGAGGGATCACCAATCACTTGTTTAATTGGATGATTCTTAGTCCACCTATCACTTGAGCGATGTTTTTGATGAAACTCATGCATATTTGATGGATCCTGATATGTTGAAGATAACTTGGCTTCTTCGAACATAGGAGTTGGTGGTGCATTGTAGAACACATTTCCATCAAAATCTGCAACGTCTTCTTGACCGAATTCATCGGCATTTTCATTCAAGACTGAAGAGTTTGGTTCAGTGGCAACTTGTTCTGCTGACGAAGATACTATTTGAGGAGCTTCATCTTCTTCAAAGACAATTGATGATGATGAGAAAGTGTGTTCGTTATCAAGAGTATTTGCAGCGGAAATATCTGACATTTCTGGTAAACTCGTCTCATAGTATTCTTCGTATAAAGGACCAAACAAATTATCCAAGTCTGATTTTGAAGGTATTGATTGTGAATCTT
>BQNB010043239.1:0-24867 GCA_026074375.1 Tanacetum coccineum
AGGAGATTCAAATGTTGATCGATGATCAAAAGAAAAGGCTGATGCAACTAGTTTTGGAGCCAAGCGAGTGCATTGTTCTCAGAGCTTGCAAAGATGCATTTTGGAAGATGTTTAATCAGGTAAGTCTTTACTATGCAATAGATGATGGAGTTACTGGATCAAATGATATCCGTGATATCGTGAAGCAAATGATTTATGAACCAGTGTCGCGTTAGTTGATTCGTATGAATGGTACTAAAAACACTAAACTTCTAGTCATCCATGAAAGATCATGACAATGATTGTTACATCATTCTATTATATATATGTTGTATATTATTATATCATCCTTTTATATGTACGTTGTACCAGTTGCAAAGCCCGCCCGATGGGCGGGCTTGCCTTGTGAGTATCCAAGGAATGAATAAAGTAACGGTTAATCAATTACGATAATCATAAAATATTTATAGAGTGAATAAAGAACAAAAAAAATTAATGGTAATCCGATATGAGGAAATAAAACTTAATAAAGTATTTATCATTACAAAGTATACAAAAAAGCGTACATGATATGCAATGTGAAAACTAATATGAATGTATATTCCTGTTTGAAAGAATCGTAAGTACGAATGTATTGTATGATTGTTGGGAGGAAAGGAGTACATGATATGCAAAGGTGTTTTTTTGAATTATGGAAGTCACTTTGATATTTTTAACAATTCTTGAAACTATTATTACGTGGTTCATTTTAATACATCAACTTAAACAAAAAGAAAAATTCCGGATTAGTTTTTAAAACAAAATCTTTAAAAAAATCAAAAACACTTATTTAAAGTAGAACAACAATTACTTTTAAAAACACTTTAAAAATTCTCACCTATTATTTAGTATTCATGCGGGTAAACATTAAAAATCCATGTATATTCCTATAATAGTTGCATAGCCTGTCCCATGGGTGGGCGAGCCTTGTGAGTATCCAAAGAATAAATTAAGTAACGGTTAATGAATTACGAACAACGTAAAATACTTGTACAGTGAATTAAGAACAAAAAGAAATGAATGGTAATCCGATAAAAGGAAAAAAAACGTGATAAGTTTTCCGCCATTACAAAGTATATGCTTTTAGTTCAAATGCGAAATAAAACCTCTTTATACACAACGTTGGTTGTTGAATTTGTGTATTTACCATCTCTATCACAACATCTAATTTTTAATCCTTTCCTAGTCGACTCTTGAAACGACATATAATTAGCCATGCGAGGAAAATGTCATATAATTAGCCATGCGAGGAAAACGTCTCTTGAGAAACAACCGAACTTGCAACAATGTTTGGCCTTGACTTTTATTAATGGAAACAAACTTGAACGGGCAACTATTGTCGCTTTAGTTTAAACGACATCTTATTGTCCGACAGGGTAATGACCATACGAGGTATTGCTAAATAAGTACACAACTCTCCATCTGATGATTATATTAGGCTCCAGAATTTTTGTCCATTCCGAAGTATTTGAAGCCTAGTTTTGTTTGATAGTTCGGCCTTTGTCATATTTTCTACATGCACATAACGGAGTACCTATTTTCATTTTAAACTCAGATATTACCTTTTGTTGTAGAACAGACCCGTGAAGTTACTAGGTATTTGTAAGAAAAATAAAAATAACTCATAACAAATGTTTATAATTACGCGTCAAGCCAAAAGAACAAAACAAATGAGCATATTGCGGTTTTTGTTGGATCGACTCGCCAACATCTTACTAAAAAATTTATGATTCGCGGTACAATATTAAGTTATCCTTTATAAGAAACTTTCGTATTTAAATTTTTTTAAACTTGCATGCTTTCAAGATCATTTTGTTACACTTGGTAAGAAGTTATGTGTGTTAATAAAAATAAGAAAACAAATAAACTAAACATGTATCAATATTATTTGAGTAAATAATGAGATAATATAAGAAAAATTATTCAATAAACAATTGAGTTTGTAACAATTAAAATAATTAACGTCCATGCATTTGCGCCTTTAAATTTGATTATCTTGAATAGCAAATGACGTCGGTGAGTGTTAATCAAGTTAATGGCCAATGTCAATTCCGTGAACACCTAATACTCCATAAAAAATGTAAGACCGATGGAAGTCCCTTGAGTTAACATCACAACGTGCACAACAACATCATTCATGACGTCAATAAAATGGACCCGCTAGTTTATGAATAAAGGATTCATTAGAGGTGCAATTTAGCCCATTTTTGGTTATTACATAACTTATCATATTCCTCAATTCAGTGACATGGCCTATCATAAAAAATAATTGTTCCATAAAAACCTTCACTGAATTCAGTTTGCAATTGTATACTCGCACCTTATATGCCAAGAGTGTTGTAATAACAATATTAGGGGATACACAGATTTAAGAAATTGAATATACAAACGTAAAAAACAAAAAAATAATAGTAGTTCTTTACCAGCGCCTTATCATTTTGCTTTTGGCTCCTGTGTTGGACCTAAAAAAAAGATCTCAAACTTAGCATATCTTATATCATGATCATCAAGCATATAAATATAATAGGCATGGATCTTAAGCCAACTCTAAAGTCTAGACACTATATTAATAGACGTTATACATATTCACATTTAAACAACTCTTGCTCCTTTAGTGGCTTTTCGATAACATCAGTTTTAGAGAAAAAATATTGAACAAACTCTATAAACATAATCACACATAATGCACACTCGTAAAGGTAACAAATATATGAGCTTTTGTTAATAATTGTTAATCTTACTCCCCTAAGTTGTTAAGCGTGCAGTCTGTCTTGTTTGAGCCCGATCTAACCACTGCTACAAAGTCGGATTTGAACAAAGCTATGCACCTTGGTGTGGGTGGAAAGAAAATTAGAATTACAACATAGCACATATAAATCTGGCCCATACCCTCTTTTATTAAAAAATTCTATGTAATCCTAAGCCTTAATGTGGACTAAAGTCATTCCCTTTCTATACCAAACAAATTAAAATCATGTATACTCATGCTTGTTTTTCTATTTGATCCCTCATATACAGTCGTGATAAACAACTTCCAAACAAATCTAAAGTCCTACTATTAGTTCACGTGATGCATCAATAAATTAAGTAACCGTTAAATGCAGTCGTCCCAATGAATCAGTTTCCTGCGTCAATGCATCAACTCCACCAATATATTGCATATATAACCAAAAATATATATATTCTAATAGTATCAGTTTTATTCTAGTTAGATAATAAGAGAAGAGAAAATTACATGCTTGTGACATGGCATATCGTCCTGTTAGGTTTACAATTGCAAAGAAGAGTAATGTCATATGTGCTATTTGGATTAGAACTGACCCAATCAACACATGGGTCCTCTTTGAAATCCCAGTTTGTACCCATCTTACTTCCGATCAACTTTAATGCAACCACTGGCAAATAAAAGAATAGAAATAAGCATCAGCTAACAACATATCGATATCGGCTATAAGCCTTCATTGGAGGGCTGCTAATGTTGTTGCACTTCTTTATGGAGCTATAAGTTCATCTTAAGCAAATGTACAAAATTAAATGCCTGATTCGGGTATTATAATTGGCGTGTTGCAAACACTGCCACCAAGGCATGCACACCACGCTCTATGCAAACTAAATCTGATTCACATGAACCTCTTTAGGTGTTACAGACAAAGTAGTCACATTTCGGTAAGTAAATAGGCACCAAAACTTGCTACACCACAACCAACATCTAAGGTGAATCAGACATGCTCACCAAAAGCAATATCATGAAACGTCTGCACTCTTTTGGGCTTTATATATGAGTAAAGCGAACTTTTAGGCTTATAAGATTGGCAAGTTGAGTTTACACAGTGAGATTGGTTTTACACAGGAGATATGGCATATAAAAGCTACTTTTCCTATTTTCCTAGCCTAGCATAAAATGATATAGTTATAAACAGAACCTGCAAAATTTTCAGTTAGTCCATATTTGCAAGCCATGGTTCCTATTTTGTGTCCTAAAGAAAAATGGTAGAATCTACCTTCTATTGCTTAAATTCAACAAAGTTGAACATGAATGAGCAGTAAACACTTGTTTTAATAATACATTCCCATTTCACACATGCCCTTTTGAGCATGGTAAAACACTTTTTTAACAATACATTCCCTTTTGAGCACAGTGTAGAATATGCCCATTTCAGTAGATAACAATACATTCCCTTTCAAGTTTGGTTGCCACATACCTGGTATTTACGTATATGGAAGCTATCCTCTACATGATCTAATGAAGTCTTCCACACGTCACTCTGAACATGATAACCCAAGATGATCAAAATAAATCCTACATTGTCAAATGCAGTAGGATTTATAAAAATACGTCCTCTACATGTAACAGTAGTTTCTGCATATTTATAAAAATGTAGTAGAAACAATTGTCAAAATATCGATACATATCTGCATTATTAAGATCTCAAATCAAATTCACTTTCTCTTGCTATATCATATATGTAGTTGACTTTCAAGAAAAATAAGTCACAGAAGTCAATAACCTTCTAGCATCAAAATTTTAGACTCCTAAAATTTTAATCCATAACAAAATCTAAGCATACTCTGAGACAACATGTGGTTGCAAGACCCTTTTAGCAAACCACCTGAACCATCCTTTATTAAAAATCAACCTCTAAATATGTATATGTTATAAAAGGCACGAAATTTACCACTTTGTTTGACTAATTGCCAAAATATGTATGGTACGACTAAGTTCATTTATTAAGTGTTCCTAGATGATTAAACAATGACATAAGATCCTCACCTTGAGCTAACCTGAACAACCTATTAAAAATACTTAAAAACATATTATAGGTCAAAATATGCTTACTTAGGTTGTCTAATCTAGCAAAGGGTAACTTAAAGTTCCCAATTTCAATCTTTTTCGCACAAAGAAGTTTACTGTTTCATGGTTGTGTCTATGGTTTCGATGTACAGGGGAAATTTTACCCATTTAATTCAAAACGGGTCAACGTGGCGGATGTACTTAGTGATAATGGGTCAAAGATTCCAAGTTAGAAAATCGCACCAATATCATTGCTATTTGGTAACAACTGTTAGTAAGAAAAAAAGGATGGTTAATAGGAAATACTCTGTTAGCTTGTTCGAAAAGTGCATGCTTACGCTAACTTTCTGATAAACTTTGAAATACCTCATAGTTCTTATATACACGATGCCTAAAACACGACCTTTTTCGTTTCCTGTAGACTTGAAACATAAAATCTCCATCATTATTTTTATGGTGTTAAGGGATCTTTTGTCCTCGATTTCATTTCCTTTCATAGATGTGACATCCTGCAAAATAAGATTTCAAACCATAGAAATTAATAAGAATAGAGTTGTTCCAATGTAAATAGTTTAATCTGATTTCCATCATCAAAATTATTGTTACATCTTATGGTTTGCAAAGTAACATTTCATACCTTTTGTTGTCACGTCAACTTCTATAACATTTTCCATAACTGGCTCTTCAGCAATGTTAGCCATTTGCTCTTAATTCTTCTCTTATCTACACAAAGAAATAGATAATGAACGGGAGGTTCATAATTATCACAAGCAACCGCTTTTAAATCATCAAAAAAGTTGTAGATCATGGTTTATAATTCAAAAAACTTAAATTAAATTCCACTACAATTTGAGTAACTGAATCACCTTGGCAAACTATCCATCCGTCATATCTCATGAGGTAGCCATGGATTTGCTTTTCTTCCTTCCCGTAACACTGCATCATATTAAAAGCTCCGATCTAAAAAATCAAAATACCTGCTAAAAACGAAAAAACGAATATACCTGATTCAGATATACATGGTAACGAAATCAAATTCTTAATTAAAAGGAAAAACCCATAATTTATAAATTAGGTTTTTCTCGTCTAAAACTAAAACTAAAATTCGCATGAACCTAAATCATGTACTAATAGAAAAATAGACATATTTCAGGTCATAAACAATTGATTCAGGAGGCCAATTTAAAAAGCACAAAAAGAAATTAAAAATTATCAAACACATACCTAATCTTAATGAGTAGACAGCAAGCACTAAGATATTTCAAATTGCTTTATCATGTGTGACGGAAAGAGAGATTTCAAATTGTTTGTGTGAGAAAAGTTTAAAGAAAGTCGTTATAAATCAAACCCATAAATCATCAAGATAAATATAGTATTGATTGACAGGGTGTTCCAGATTGAGAAATTTGGGCCTGATTTTTTGGGAAGGCGTTTCATAAAATAAATCTTATTATTTTTTGGCAAGTAATTTGAACAAACTTTTATTGATTCATCGAGTGTAGTTGATTTTGTGTTTATTGGTTTTTTTTTCAAATGTAAACACAAATACAACAACTACTCTAGTGGTTTAGGCATTTGCCTATTTACTCAGTATCCTGAGTTCATGTCTTGTCATACCCTTTTTGATATGAAATTATTTGGAGGTGGTGACGTGGATTAAACTTTCCTACATGGAATTAACAAGTGGTGACGTGGATTAAAATGTGGGTGAGGTGGCTTTGTATAGTGATGATGTGGCATTAATGTGGGTGAGGTGGCATTCTTGGTGATTATATGGCATTTAAGTTGCATAAGGTGTCAGTTATTATGACGTGTCATTTATTTTATCCTTTAGAATATAGATAGTAAATAGGATAATAATACTAGTATATATAAAATATATATATATATTATATAAATATATATATATATATATATATATACAGATATTGTCGTGGTAAAAATAATAAAAGTGGTAAAGTTAACGAAAACATTATTTTGATTTATAAGCTAAGTCTAAAACTATTAGGTGGTGATATAACAAGATAAAACATAATGCATTTTCTATATTTTCATACGTTATTCTAAATCAACCTATAATTAAATAGGTTGCATACCGGTCCTTTGTGATGACATTCCTAGTTGATTTATCTAGAAATCAATTCCATCACTTGAGGTGAGTTTCATGGCCCCTATTTTACTTCATTTAAATATTTTGGGGGCGAATACATGCTCATTTACATACACGTTTTCATACGCATTTACAAACTTGTTTACAATTACTTTACAAATTTTGGGGTGAGATACATGATTTGTTTTCACGATAGGATGCAAGTACAATACTTTTCAATTCTTACAATGATTACGGATTTTGCCTAAGTAGCGATAAACTATTATGCCTACTATCATGAACTGTTAATTACTTTGTGTAAGTGTGTATGTTATAAATAGATCTATTGGGATTGACATTCCTGTCCAGGATTGGTGCCAAACAAGGCCAACGAGCGTATATCATGTCGGATTCACTTGAACACTTACTTTAATTGTCTGAAATTGATTGACATTCATTAGGACACATTAATTGCCTGAAATTGATTGGCACATATACTTTGTCTAGCTTCAGTGTCATGAGCATAGTGATATCGTAATTACATTTTTCTGAATATTATATACTATGCAATACATACTCTAAAATCTTGCGGTCCAACATTTATACTTACATAAACCTATGAACTCACCAACTTTATGTTGACACTTTTAAGCTTGTATTTCTCAGGTGAGTAAGTTTCTTGACGTTCTTGATGTGTATTGGAGTCTAAACTTTTCAAGATTTCATTCATGGATTTCTACTTGCATTCAAACTATCAATCTCGTTGTATTATTTTCAGTCTTTCATCTTGATGCAACTTTGGGACAAATATTATAACTATTTAAATTTCAATTAAATCAACAAAATTATCTTTCAAATGACTCATTTAGAGATCGTTCTCTTATATCTTGTACTGTTGTATTATGAAGTAATGCCCCCTGTTACAATTCCGCTGCAACATATTTTGGGGGTGTTACAGTATGTTATTATCTCAGCATATCGTGTTCTTAGTATATAGATTTACGTCCAGCTGCATACGGCTTCATGGTCCTCTCAGACTTGCTGTCTTCACTTGAACAAGGTGTACACCTTTATGCTTTTGACTATACGGCCGTATGGTCTTCAACAAAAAAATCAAATCTTGAAATCTTTGACGCCATTCATCTCCAATCCGCTTATCCGCAACAAATCATCATACTAACCTTACAAAACAACTTTATAACATAATTAAGCACATATCCATCAAACAAGAACTAATATGGACCTAAATTATGGTTATTGTCTCATAAAATATGGGACGATTTATACTATATCAACAAAGTAACTAACTCATACTTCCACTTCACAAAATTCATTTCTCTCCTCCTTCTCCTACACCCAAACTCACAGCTCAATATTAGGATTAAAAAAGGTTTTGGTTTTGATAAATTACACGTATATTTTAAGAAGAATTAAGGGTTTAGGTTATAATCAAACAAGTATTTGGGGTTTGATTTGGGTGTATACCTAGTAATGTAATCATTTCATCATACTAAGGTGCATAATTCATACATATTTTTATTTTAAATATTTTGTTCATATCATCTCATTCATGAAATTATATCACCACTAGCTCTTGTGTTAAATGATTTTCTATAACTAAACTAACAAAACTTTCTAAATATAATATTGTGAAGACTTGGTAAAATGGATAATAAAAATATGTACATACACATAAACTACTTATTTTAGTCACTTTATAATTTACTTGTTAAAATAATTACTTTATTGTAAATATGATTAAATATAAACTTGAACTAGTAAAGTTGTGTATTTTATTCTTAATTTTTGATAAATTGGTGGAAGTGACTACGTTAGTACGGATTTGTTGTGGTGATGGTAGATTGTGAAGATTGGTGGAAGGCACTAGGTTAGTATGACGTTGCAACTTGTGGGTGAATTAAAGTGGTAAAATTAAAAATATATAGTTGATGTCCAGATTTGGTACCTAGGTTTTCGGATAGTAAATCTGGTCCTAGTTAGTCGAGGCTTTAAAAATATGATGGTAGACTTAAATGCGAACACGTGGATATAAAGAACGCAAAAATCAGACTTAAAACGAATGAGATATGACCAAATGAAGTTTAGCAATTTTCCGGCAAAAACTGTTTTCGTGTTTTTGACCCGTTTTGGCTCTGAGTCGGGTAAAACTTAAAAGAAAAAGCCTGTAGATCGTGATTTTCCGTTAAAACCTCGCTTTCGGACGAATCGTGAATCATTATAATGAAGGAGATATGCCCTTTCAAAGTCGGACTATTTTCTGAAAATAATAATAAGTTCGCGCATGTATTTTTATATAAATAGTGTGTTGTTTAAAATATAAAAAGGGTTTTCGGGCGATTTCGAGTCTATTTGAGCTATAAAAACCTTAACAAATATTATAGTATAACCTATATATTATTTATACGCTCCGTAAACTTTTAAAAATACAATTTTGTAAGCGGGATAGGAATTATTATAGTGGTTGTTTAAAAATAATAGTAGAATATACAATGACGGATACAAATAGCGAATTAGACGTAAACGTTATTTTAACTTATAAAACTAAAACGCAAACTATTAGGTGGTGATATAATGTTATAAAAAAATATTGCATCATTTCATTTTACTTGCATAATTCTAAATCGACCAATATTTAATTAGGTTGTGTTTCGGACTTGTCGTGACGCTTTTCCCCTCGCTTGATTTTCTCAAAATCGATACTTTCATTTAAAGTGAGTTTATAGCCCTGCTTTAACTTGTTTTACAATTATTTTACAAATCTCGGGGTGAGATACATTGCTTGTTTTTACAATGATTATTGATGCGCCTAAGTACCGACAACCCACAACGCCCATCATCATGAACCATTGATTATCTTGTGTAAGCGTGAGTGTTATAAATAGATCTATTGGGAATGACATCTCCATCCGGGTAAGCAAAACGTATCACCATGGATGTATACCATATCGAAGTCTAGAGGGTCTCGGGTTGGACCCTTACAATGGCAAATATTATATTTATACAATGTCTTCGCTTCGGTGTCATGAGCTTAGTGCAATCAAAATTATAATTTTATTTGGCATTATATGTATTACATGTCATGCAACTTAAATCTTGCAGTCCATAATTATTGTTTACTTAAACCTATGAACTCACCAACTTTATGTTAACATTTTTAAGCATGTATTTCTCAGGTATAACTCGTATGGATATTTATGAAGTGCATTAGAGTCCGCATTCATCAAGACTTTTTTTCATGGATTTTCTCTTGCACAAAGTCATCCTCGTTGTATTAAAATTTTGATTTTTCTTGTGATGCAAACTCATGGGACCACTTGTTAAAAACTTATTTATTTATAATATATCAACGATGATATCTTTTAAAAGACTCATATAGAGGTCGTTCTCTTATATCTTGTGCTTGTGTATTATGAAGTAATGCCCCCGGTTACCATTCCGCTGCCACATATTTTAAGGGTGTTACAATTGAGTCCATATCCCCACTAACTAAAAGGCCCGTATCAAACCGTCAGTGGTGTGGATGGGTTTCGAACCCTCGGGGGGCTGAAGGTGTTTGACAACTTCATTTCAGGTGTTTGCTTGCTTCAGTTTTGATCGGTTGTTATTGTAGTTTTTTGGCTCTTCATTTGGGTTTTCTTTTTAGCTATTTTGTTTTTGTTTGGTGCTCCGTCTTGAAGGCCTGTTGGTTAGTTGTTCTTTGGTGCCTTTACGTTTTATCTAAACTACATATAAAAGAGATTGATATCTTTCTCAATTTATCGGGAAAACCCTTTACCCAAAAAAAAGAGATTGGTATCTCTCTCATATTAATTATTTAAGTAATACTCTTTCCGTCCCAAAATAAGTGTTCAGATTGACTTTTTAGAGTTAAACTGGTTCAACTTTGACCGTAAATATTTTTTTTGTGTTTTATAATACCTGATGAAAATTATACCAATGAAAATTACACTTAAAACCAGTCTATTCATATATTTTGCATCATGTATTATATAACACATACAAAAATAGATAAAGTCAAAGTTGAACCAGTTTGACTCTGAAAAGTCAAAATGGACACTTATTTTGGGACGGATGTAGTACATATTTATATGCACATTGTACAAGCTATCTATACTACATGTTCAAGTAATACATATTTAAGTAATACATATTTATATTCGCATTATACAAGCTAATATAGCATGTCGATTACAAAACTTAAATTGAATGTTGTTATTATGATCATCTCCAATATTTGTTGAATAGAAACATGTTCAAAAATAATTAAACTTTATATCATTGAAATCAAAAGAGTAATGCTATTTAGGCTTACAATTCATGTCTAAATACATGCCTAATGCATAAATCACTTGTACATTTGTATTATGTATTTTCTCTCTTTAAATTACCACCAATCACTTTTTCAAATCCATCAATCAAAACATTAGACACATAAATAGGCTTGCTAATTAGGCATAAGAATTATTTTTCAAATTAAAAATTTAATATAAAATGGTTTGTGATAAAGTTATTCTCTAAAATTTTCATCATGCGTAAAGTCGTTATCATAAAAAAATATGTAATCGAAAAATGTGGCTCGCCAAAAATATGATTACAAGGTATCCGCCGCCGCATTGCAAAGGTACCTGTTAGTTTTATATAAATATCTTTGCTTTAAAAAAAGCACAAAAATAACTTAATGGCAAGGTGATATAAGAGCATCTTCAATAGTAGTTTTTCCAATGACTTTTTATTATTTTATCAAGTCTTTTGGAAAGATTTTTACCATTGTGACAAAAGCTTTTTGTGAAAGACTTTTTGTTACCAAGTCATTGCTAAAAGCTATTATACTCTCATTACACCATTTAATTTTATATATACAATAGCTTTTGTAAAGCTTGTTAGCATTTAAGTAACATTTGTAAATGACTTTTTAGTATTCAAACTTTAATGAAAAATGTGATTCAATAAATGTAAAAAGTCATTTGTAGTTTTAGCATTGCAGTTGCTCTAAGTAGTAGTATAGTGTAGTATATTTGATGGTCATATGGGGGAAAGTGTTTTCTTGAATATAATTTTAATGGTTTATGCTCGATATTTTAATTAGTTATACATCACTGCACTCCCATGGTCATTGTACTATAAGGCCTTCAACATCGATACATATCTTAAATATCTGGATTAATTTCTAAGACATCGAACTACAATAAACCTTACCAAATATATAAGGTAACTACTACTTTCGATTAATCCAAACACAAATTATGCTAATTTAAGGGCACTTGTCCTTGCCCTTGGGATTCTTGAGATCGCGGTAGCATGGACATTGAGCCTTATCAGCGAATGGACCCGAAGGCACACAGCCATTGCATTTCCCACAACAAATCCCGCAATACTTTAGGCACCTGTCTGGCCAACCCGATCTGGAACACCTATTAGCACACTTGCTATCACATCCCAACGTATCTGTCCATACATTTAATTGGTCAATACCAAATGCAACATTTGATATATAAAAAATCATTAGCTAGTTACGTACCTGTCGTTGGTGCTGGAGCTAGAGCTGCGGATTGAAACACGGCATTTGCGTTAGAGGGGATTATGAGCAATGTGGCTATGAGTAGAGCTGCAAATGGAAGATGGTTTTTCATGTTGTTGGGTTGGGTTATGGTTCGATTGCTTAGGCACTATGTGAGTATTTATAGTAAGTTGTGTGTGACGGTGAGTCATGCATGCATGTGGATATCACATGGGATGTACTGTCTTAGAAACCTGTTTAACGTCATTCTCCGCGTCGATTTGTACTTTTACTTGACACCTAACTTAAGTACTGAATTTTTTTATACACAAGTATGTACCAAGAAACAATTGGACCAATTGCACAGGGGCGGTGCTTTTATACGTCATTAATAGAATGAGGCGAAGGGAAATTATTACTTTGAGTTAACTACATTTTTGTCCTTATGGTTTACCGGATATAACACTTTTGGTCTAAAACGTTTTTTTTAACGGATCTTGTCCGATTTTACTCGACCGTAACACTTTTATTCCATTTTTGGACTAAAAGTGTTATATCCGACAAACCACAAGGACCAAAAGTGGATCCAAATTGGACCAAAAGTGTTACGAGTCCAGTAAAATCGGACAAGATCCGTTACAAAAAAACGTTTTGGACCAAAAGTGTTATACGCGGTAAACCATAAGGGCCAAAAATGTAGTTAACTCTATTACTTTCATGTTTTTAGAGTAAATTGCAAAAATGGTCATTGTGGTTTGGTTAAATTGCACGCTTCATCCTTATGGTTCGAACGAAAATGAACCTAAAAGTTTTCTCACAAGGACGTTGCCTGCAATTTTTGAACTATACAGACAAAACGTGCAATTTGATCGAACAACAAAGGCGATTTTTGCAATTTACTCCGGTAATAATGGACTTTTAAAAAATCACGGCAGTAATAATTAATGGACTCGTATGGGGGTAAAAACAGCTGAATGCTTTTATTTTTACTGTGCATTTGTTGAATGCTTTTATGGGGGTAAAAACAGCTGGAATGCACCTTCCTACCAAGTTTATCAACTAATTAAAATTAAATTTATGTCCAAACCTTACAGCCTGTTTATTGTGTGTCTGCTCATTCAAATTTAGCCTACTTCATTTAACAATACACTGAACGGATCAAGATCCTCTCAAGTTATATTCAAACATGATAGATTATGTTTACCAATCACAAATAAGATAAGTACATAAAACATTTTCTTTTAGTAAAAAACATGAGCCCACTTATTCATTAACTCTCACAATAAGACTAACATGATGAATCATGTTTGACCATAGCTTGAGAGGATATTGATCCACACTGAACACTTGCATCACCAACAACCTGTAATGCATATTCTACAACCTGTAACGCGTTTTCTTGGATTCAAAAACAGAACCATTAATTAAATTGTGTTATTCTGTCAGAATATAATATTAGTAACATTTTTTTGTCTACGTCTTTTTAAAGGATCCAAGTTATTGTTTATTAGAAGAGATTCATCTGAGCACACTTCAGTTTTTTTTGTCTGAATAAATTCAAAATAATGATCAGTCATACCAATAATGTAATGTAACTATCAATACTACTGTTATGGGTTTTAATATCGTTTGTACAGAGTAAGGGAGGTTAGATAATAAGACAGACCTAACCGTTCTTTACGGGTTTAATTTTAATACAATTTTCTTACAGTGTAAGGAGAGGTTGAGATGTAGGCATCCCTACCCCTACCATATGTAGAGATAGGGGCGGATCCATGTTTAGGCTTTGTTTGGGGGGGTGCCCTCCATTGCTAGACGAAAAAGATGAGATTACAGTGTTTTTTTCCTTCAATTTTGAGCTTTTTTTAAAATGCCCCCCACTCAAAACTCAAATTGCCCCCCACTCACAAACTAAAGTCAAACATTTAACACTCTAAAACCTTAAAATCCTTCATTTCTAAGTGACAATACTCGATTTTTTATTCCGATCTTAGTTTTTATCGTAGTTTTTTTCGCTGGGTAATTTTGATGCAATTGTGGGGGGGGTGGGGGGGGGGTGGGGGTCCTCCATGCCTAGACTAAAGAGATAGGATTACATAGTGTATTTTTCTTCAATTTTGAGCGTTTTTCTAATATGCCCCCCCCAACTCAAATTCCCCCACTCACAAACTAAAGTCCAAACATTTAACACTCTAAAACCTTAAAATCCTTCATTTCTAAGTGACAATACTCGATTTTTTATTCCGATCTTAGTTTTTATCGTAGTTTTTTTCGCCGTATTTTGTTGTTATTGGGGGGGGGGGGCTCCATGGCTAGATGAAAAAGATGAGATTATAGTGTTTTTTTTCTTCAATTTTGAGCCCTTTTTTTAAATGACCCCCACTCAAAACTCAAATTGCCCCCCACTCACAAACTAAATTTCAACATTTAACACTCTAAAACCTTAAAATCCTTCATTTCTAAGTGACAATACTCGATTTTTCATTTCGATCCTAGTTTTTATCATAGTTTTTTTCGCTATATTTTGTTGCTATTGTCGGGAAAAAAAAATTGCCCTCCACAATCCAATTTTTCCGGTCCTTCACCACTGATTAAGAGGTTGCTTCCAGGTTCTACCAAAAGAGAAACATGACCCGCCATTGCAAGTGGATAAAGATCGAACCTTTGACATTTGTCACCAGAAGCCAAGTATAACACTTGATCCAAACATTGCTCAATCTTAATACTGCATATGCATCTAATAATATTGTATAAGTATCTAAGGTATAAATTTGAGTGTCTCAATCAATATTCAATGTGTGCGACTCAATTCCCATTATTTATACCTTTCAATTTTGCATTTTCCAATTTATATATGTATATATATTGTATCATTAACAATCAGTGTTTTGACACCATTTAGTTCCAAAAAAACAAATTTGTTACAAAAATTATGTATTTTGCTGCGAAATAATCCCAAATGTCAAAAAATTGTTACAAAAATTATGTACTTTGTTGCGAAATAATCCCAAATGTTCAAGACACCGCGCTTTTGTCAAGTGCGGCAGGTGAATTATACAAGAAAAAAAAAGAAAAAAATAAAAAAGGAATAAATAATAGAGAAATATAGAATAAAGATATAGTTTAATAAATGACTCGTACTAGACTGAAAACATTAGGCACATGGCGGACCTGGTGCCGTTCCAGAAAACATGGGCGGACCTTAGCAGGTGCTATTGCCTCGTTGGTGAAGTGCCTAAGTGAACCAAAAAAATACAAGTAGTGAAGTAAACATTGCTTGCTAAAACCTTGCGGGGTGCAACTGAGTCGATATTGCACTACTTCATTTACCTCTATTGGTGCTCCAAGTTTGAAACATGAAAATTAACTCTCCATAAAACTGTTGCCTATTAAACTAAATCAAATCAAAGAACTTAGCTAAGTTAACATACTGATTACAAATATCGAGCCCCAACTAGTGTAAAAACGTAAAAAATAATAAGCACACAAATTATACTGATAGAGATAATTCTCTTAAGCTTTAAGTAAGGTTAATTACTTGAAAATATATCAATACTGTCACTTTTTGATATTGATTACTAAACCTTTTTTTTTTCTATCGATGTAAAATTAGCTTCAAATTCAATCATTGTGTTAATTTGATGACAAATTATTCTTACCTTTTTTCAATTTCGAAGGTAAACTGGTCATTTTGACATAGAAATAATCCACAAAAATATCCACAATAGATCTAATTTAGAAAGTTTTCACTACACAACGAGAAAAAAAAATATTCATTACACACAATAAAAAGCGACTCCAGTTAAAAACTTGAGCCCAACTTAAATCACACAATTTATCAGCCCAAAATTGAAGCAAAGTTCAATGTAATTAAGTCCAGTTTTCTGAACCGATGAATTCATTTTCTTAATGGACAAGGAAAGGTAGGGGTGTTGATCGTTATCGGGTTATTCGGTTAAAAAAAAAATTGAGTCAACTCGAAAATCAAACCGAACCGAACTAGAATTCAACCGAACCGAATTTGAATTCGGTTCGGTTTCGGGTGGACCCGAATTTCACAATTTAAAAAAAAAATTAATAACTACATAGATTTTTAGTAAAACAAAAAATTATCATTAACATAAAAATTGTTTTTTTATATTATGACAACATTTTAATGATATTTATATATATAAATATAAAAAAAAATATTTATAGAAATTTCGATTTTCGGTTCAAGTGACTAACGCCATATCCAACCCGTAACCGAATTAGTATGTCGGTTTCGGTTACGTTTTGGCGAATCGAATTCAGTTATTAGTTCGATATCGTAATTTCATAGACGGTTTCAGTTTTCGGTTATTCGTTTTTTTTCTGCTCACATAGGGACAGACGGACAATATTGTTTTCCATTAGTTTGCGAGTCTGATCTATGTGTTAATCCAAGAATACGAAAATCAAGAGACTTGAGACAAAGCTACAAGCAAATTTTAAACAGGTTTCCAGTAGGGTATATAGCAAGATTGGACATCCTCATACACATATTTACCGAAAAATGATTCGTACAATCTTTCAGTTTCTGATACATATATACCGTGAAACTAGTGAGACCAAATCCAATGTTATTATGCTACACTTGAAATATACTACATATGTTTTAAGTTTTCCATTAAGCATCGAGTTTGGTCACTTAGAGTAGGAAAAAGGATTTAACAGAACTCATGGACATCTAAGTTCCGAGCCTATACGAAGGACAGAAATATTGGCCTTGATGATACTCAGAAGAATAGTGACCCGACGAAAGCAAGTTGACCTGCAGTTATTGATATCATGGAATTCAGATCTTCAGCATGAATTAATGAATAAGAACGATGATCGATTATAGTATGCATTACCTTGATGATCTCCCACTTAGAGCTAGGACGCACGTATGCTGCTAAGATCGCCATGTGAAAATGCTGGTTAAAAACACTAGAAATGTTATTTTTCAGATCCTATCGCAATGGCAATACGCCTGGCCACCTTTCACATAACATAGATAAATAAACTGAATAGAAAAAAGCTTACTCTAAATGGATCTCCTCTTAGAGACTGCACAAACATAAGACTCCTTGCATTCTGACCCTGAAAAATGACCCGGACTCGACTTAAAACGAGCAGATATAATCTAGACTACCACAAGTATCAAGAAAATAACAACGTTCTAATAATGATATTTATGAAAAAGAAGATATGTAATACCTCCAAGTAAATATCCCTGAGCCGCCTTCCAGTTTGCGCACAACATACACGCACAGCTGGTTCATCGCAACTCCCACTTATTATATAGTCTCTTCCGTTCATATAATATGACCGAGTGTAATTTTGAGCACTTCCTGTAGGAGCTATATCAAATTTTGTATGAAGCCTCCCGTCTGCCGCCAAAAGTTGCTTAACCTGACACCAATAAATATTAGTATTGAACCAGTTTGTATAAATATAATAAAAGTCTTGGACCATATTTACTCATTGTTGATACTAAATTGATATACCTCATTGTCCACAGCTGATACAAGCAAGTACAGGTCATCCGGAGAGAAGCAAACCATTACATTTCCGCTTGAACTTGAAGCTGTGTAGCATGGATTTACAGGTTTTGTTCTCAGGTCCCACATTTGACACATCTGATCAAATGAAGAAGTTCAAGAAGACGATAATGAGAGCAAGGCTTTGGCCACATTGATGGTCTCGATGCAATGCCAGTGAATAAATGTAGCGTTTGCCAGTGGAGATATCATAGACTGCAACTTTCTTTGAGTATCCGCTTGTAAGAATTTGATCATCTGTTGCATTGACGTGAACTGAAGTCAAGTGCTGAAAGTCATCAAAAGCAGCACCACTAGAACCATAATCGCTATCTGCAACTTCTGGAAGTGTGTCGTTTATGTCGTACAATTTTAAGGACCCATTGTCATAACCAACAATAAGCTGTTTGTCAAAGTAGAAAATTTGTTAACTAAAGCTAGATGAAACAAGGCGAGATTGAACTTAACAAAAGGGACCAAGGTCCATCTTCATTGTGTGGGTTGTGCAGTAGAGGTGGCAACTTTGACCCATTTACTTATAAATGGGTCGATTTGGGTATGTTCTATCTCTAATGGGTCAAATAGATTAAGCTATAGGTTACAACTAAATTTGATATGATCGAATGGGTCGGATAGGTCAAACGTCATTTTAGACATTTATTTATTATAAAAGTTTTAAAAAATGGATAAAAGATAGTGTTTGCGGCCTTGCGGGCCATTTCCATCCATACATGAAATTCTCATGCTTTGACCCGAACCCATTTTGGTAAAGGAAAATAAAGGTGTTCTCCTTAGTATCAAGCTTATCATTCAAGCATAAAACATACCTTGGATGGGTATCTCTTAAGCCAACAGAGCCCTAAAACACTCTTATTTGCATTAAAGGATGGCACATAATTAACAACATTCCCCGTCTCATGGTTTATAACAACTACTTCTCCTTCTAGAGTCCCAAAAGCCATTAGGCTGGGTCCGTTTGGTGATACACGAATTGCCTTTGGTCAAGGATCTTACCCTCTTCTTTCAGTATCTGGCTAATATTAGATATTGGATGTAAAATAGGCCATGCAGAAGAACCAAGTTTAGCAGCACAGAGAGACCTAGAGTAGAAACTTTGACTTTTTTTATGTAGTGATGGACCCTTTGACCTCAATGATTTTTGTTTGAGTAGACTACTTGTTCCGGTTTCACGCATATGCAATACATCAATAATGCTCTCTCTGTGCTTCCGTTTATTAGGTAATAACTCATAGTAACTTGAAAAGACAGTCTGGCTCTTCTCTATCAGATTTTCCTATACGACAGTTATCCAAGACTCCTAATCTTGGTAATGAAGCAATCATGTACTCCCTATAATGTTTCTGAAAACATATAAGAGAAGGATGATGCAAGTTGTACTTTTGTGAAACCGTAGATATTTCATGTTCATCAACATCCAATTTACCGAAAGAAACCTGAAACAGATCATAAACTAAGTTTATAATAAAATTTAGGTGTAAATATCAACAAACTTTAGAAACTTAGGGAAAAATGTTCTGACCTCAATTAGCATATCGCTTGAAGCTTTTGTGGTGTTTTTATCAGATTGATCTTTCAAATGACATGGGGCAGTGTCCTTGCAACACAAGCAATTTTGAAATCGCAATTCCAGCAATGAGGGAAGTTTTAACAACGCAGCAGCGGTAGTCCATAGATTGGATACTCTTGTGGAACACATTGATAGACGTATCAAATTCGGCATGTAAGTGAAGCAATCTTTTTCCATGCTACTTATTGAGGTGCAAAAATCCAGATTTAGGGTGTGCATATGCATAAATTTCCCAGCCATGTTTAGCTTTTGAATCTCGGTACTTTTTATGTTCAAACTGGATGAACAGTCAAGACCAGTCTCGAAAATAGACCTCAAGACATCCTCCTTTAACAGCATTTCTCGGATATCAACTACACGAAGCCTTTTGTTGATAGCGTGCAGTAAGGACAATATGGGGTAGTCGTTTAAGTCAGCGCTTGATTCTTGAAGTAAGTCAACAGAGTCAAGGGCATCGGAGATATTTGAGCGGAAAAGATCGGTTAGGGGAAACAAATCTGCATTTGTAAGTTGGTCCAGCACAATCACTATTGTATGTTTTTCGCACGCGTCCTTCTGAACCATTACCTGATAAGAACAAGAGAGACATATCTGTCAGATTCTAGGCCTATAATATCTCAGGATACACTTAAATAAACGGACAAAATAAGAACATGACCTTGTTTAACCCAAATGATAACAACGCCTGAAGCTAGTTGGCAAACCTCATGCATCTTTGCAGAGTCCCCCAAGTACCTATAGAACACCAACAAGATAGATGTTTAAAGATAAACGCAATCATTTTCAAAAGGTTGTATCCGAAATCATGGCATTCTTAGTATCCTAATAAGGGCCGAAGTAGACTTATTACACCTAGTCATTTCCGAAAACTAGATAGACCTTGACTTTTGAGGCCATAAAGATTATAAGGCGAGTTCCTTTTATCATATTTGTCATAGGATTGTCCAAAGTAACAAATGGTTCATATCAACTATCATGTGTTTCGTAAACAGGATCTCATTGGTTCTCCATCGGCACTATTATTAGTCTACATTACATATGATGGTCTTCAAAACTTGTATTAGTTATTAAGTACCCAAAAAAAAAAAAAAAAATGTAATAGAGTAGAAATATACTACTGTACGTATATCCTATGGTTCATATGGGTGATTCTGTTTTTCCTTTTGATCCATTAGTACAGCGCCTAAAAATGTCATGTACTTGCTTAGACATATTTAACCGTTAAAAATACCATTTGCTCATAGTTTTAACACATAGATCCTCCTCAGAAACAAAAATTGAACAAATTTGCACAATAAAATTAACTAAAAAATATGTCTGAACTCATCATAGGTTCATGAACATAAACATCACAATGCACAAAACATTTGAAAGGATGATGAAAAAGTAACATACCAACAGAATCCATTTCATCATACGCATGATTGTTATCAAATAATCGACTAAACGGTTCTAGTTGGAAACCATGGACGTCATCTTCAAACTGATCTATCCTTGTGATGTTGATGTTTTTGAAAAAACTAATTTTGTATTTATTCGGCAAGAGTGTTAACTTCCCACTATTCTTCGCCACACCGAAATTAGATATTACGTAGCATTGTCCCTCAACAATTAGGGGCTCAAAATGAAAAATGAAATCCTTCTTTATGTAAACCTGAATATGGTTGTCTAGTAATGCCAAATATATTCAAATTCTAAGAGATACACATATATAATTGCAGTAAATGGTACAATTAAGCATTTTTAATTACTTGCTCGTCTCGCAATACGAACTCCAGACTGTAAGGATGTTGTTCTTCATGATGTTTGCGGGCATGCTACAGTGAGATGCATCGCCCTTTGAGAGCAATGTTGTCGAGCATTTGATCAACATCTATGACCGAGGTCAATTTTGCATCAACGTCCAAACATGTATGATAATAAGAATATACAAACACATAATCAAATATCAATAAGATTATAGGGTTTTTGGCTTTAAATAGCCACGTACTTTCTCAAATGTACCCATATGGTACGTGTACTAAATTTATTGCCCATATCATACACGAACTTTGCATTTCGTGTCAATATGGTACGTAAACTGAATTTTCCACCTGTTTAACAGGTTAAACGCTTACGTGGCATACACTATTCATCATCTTCTCAAATGTACCCATATGGTACGTGTACTAAATTTAGAATTTTTTTGCAAAACTTTAAAAAAATATTTCGTACTTTTTAAAACGTAAAATTGTATAAAATCGTTAAATTTTTTTTGAATTTTTTTATTTTTTTCAAAGGAAAACGTTTAGTTTTTTTTTATATTTTAGATTTTTCTTAACTTTAAAAAACTGTTTTAACTTTTAAAATTTAAAAAAAAAATGTTTTTATTTTTTCGAAGAAAACGGTAAAAATGTTTTAATTTTTTAAAATTTTCTTAACTTTAAAAATAATTCCGTAAGAAAAAAAATTCGATTATTTAAAAAAAAATTAAATTAAGATTTTAAAAAGTACAATTTTGTTTAAAAAAAGTTGTAAAAAAATTAAATTTTTTACGAATAATAATGTAAAAAAAATATTTTTTAAATTTAAAAAGTACAAAAAAATGTAAATTTGTTTACAAAATTAAGTTCTAAAAAAGTGCGATTTTTTTTAATTTTGTAAAAAAAATTACTTTTTTCGAAATAATGAAAAAAAAAATATTTAAAAAGTTAAAAAAAAAATTTCCTAAAAAGTAACCGGTTTTACAAGTAGCCGGTAATAAATGTACCATATTGACACGAAATGTAAAGTTCATGTACCATATGGATAATAAATTTAGTACACGTACCATATGGGTATATTTGGAAAAGTACGTGGCTATTTAAAGCCAAAAACCCAAGATTATAATATCTTTAAAAACTAAATACTATAAAAACTATTTATATATATGGTCTAATAAATAGTATAACATGATTAAACAACAACTTTTATATTTTAGAATGACTCATTCCTAAATAGATATGGGAATAGTAATTTAGTGAAATATCAGATGATTTGCAAAAAAATTCTGGTTAAATTTGTCAATTGTCATGTACACTACAAAAATGATTCATTCAATACATTTACATGCATGTAAATTATATAAATCCTAAGCATGATGATAATACATTTTGTCAATGTCATTTATTAACAGGTTTTCATATCTTTATACAACAGCAGACATATTATAAACATGCAACCATAAATAAAAATAGCAAACTTATTACTAATACAAATGGAGCCATTTTATAAATAATCATTTCATATCCTAATGAGGGGTACTTTATTGTCTTTAAGTATTCTTAAATTTGAAAATCTATCATTTTAATATGTTTATAAAATGATTCCAGGTCTGATCCAAAAATACTTTTATAAAATAAGTTTTATAAACTTATTTTTATGTGTTTAATTATTGAAATCTTGTAAAATGCATAACTCCTTCATTTTTGATCCAATATTCAAGTTTCTTAATGTTTTAGAATCCTCATAATATGTAATTTTATGGAAAAATATGTTCATAATTTTTACAGGTTCGAAGTTATACAGATTTTATAAAAGTTATTTTATAAAAACACTTTTTATCGTATAACTTGTAAAAATCATAACTTCTTCGTTATAAATCGGATTTTCAAGTTTCTTATATGCTTACGATCGTTATGAGATGTATTATTTTTATAAAATATAAAAATGAATTTTATAGGGTTCAAATGAACAGTAGCATTTAAATGTTTAATTAACTTGTTTTATACACTTTTTAAACTTAATAAAGTTACCACAAGTCCACTAATTTATAAATTACATCTATTGTGTATAAATTAGGTCTTCTACATTGTGTCCATCATAATAA
This sequence comes from Tanacetum coccineum, assembly GCA_026074375.1. Classification (NCBI taxonomy): domain Eukaryota; kingdom Viridiplantae; phylum Streptophyta; class Magnoliopsida; order Asterales; family Asteraceae; genus Tanacetum; species Tanacetum coccineum. The sequence goes on from BQNB010043239.1 coordinate 23,396, forward strand.
GTCTATATTGTCCAAGAAAATTGTCCAACATATATATTTACTTATCTAAACTTTATAAATAAATAAATAATCATAGCTTGACAAATAATTATATAATTTATCCATGGCTTGTAAATCCTTATTTTGAACATATTAACATATTTTAAACATCATCTTAACTACAAAATAAATATAATTCGTGAATGTATGTACATGTTTTTATTTTATACCTTAATAAAATAAACCTAGGTGATGATTTAACTATACACAATTATATAAAACATGAAATGAATATATTGACAAGATTAAGGTTTTAGTAGACCTTATGAGAATGAATGATGATGAGAAACAAAGCCTAAATCCTAAATACTCAAGAAACCCAAGCTTCCAATATCAAGAAAACCCTAGTTTCTATAAAAGAAACCCTAGTTTTCTTTCTTGAGTATAACCCTTGTGATCAACCAACCAAGCTTCCAAGACACCTTAGATATACTTAGTGATGAACCTTGTATACTTGGAATACTTGAGAAATCAAAATGTGAATGATTTGTGTATGTAAAAATGTGAGCCGTGGGTTATAGGAGTTTAGAGAGTGTTTATGTGTTTGATTTTCTTTGAAATGGTTAAGTGTGTGAAGTGTTACTTTATGGCACCTATTTATAGCAAAGCATGAAGGTTATAAGCCACTTAACTAAGTTAACACATGGTTTTGGCCTTTGGTTTGAATGCAACCGGTTAAGGGAGGGAAATGATGGAGTTTAGGAGCCTAAACACTAGCTTGTGTAAGAATAAGCATGGCATGAGGTTACTTGTGTAAGAGATGGTAATGAGTGTGTGTAAGTGATTTGATATAAGCTTGGCATGCTTGTCCTTGTACCCTTGTATGTAGCCGGCCATAAGCATGGCTTAAAGAAAGAAATGATGCACAATTAGCTAGCTAGGAATACACTATACACTTTATGTACTTAAACCCCTTTATACCTTAAAGTAAATAAAGTTAACTTGATTTAATTAGGAAGTGTAGTGTTAATTTATGCTTATACACGGCTAGGATGATGATTTTGTGAAAGTTTATGAGTTTTTAAGGTATTGAGTATAATGGTGGGTATTTGTTAAAGTTTAAATGGGTTTATGGTTCGCCATGCATGCAAAAGTGTAGTTTTATTGCGTTACGTAGACGTTTTATGTAACCAATAAAAACACAAATCGTAAAGTTATAAATTATCATCCTAATAACTTTATAACACTTACTTGACATATACTTTTATTTGTTTGATGTCCGTTTACGTTGAACGTTGATTTTTAGTTTACGCGATTTAGCTAAACGATGAGAGTTTAAAGCGAACGCGTAAAACCCTAAAAATAAATAATATAATAAATGAAGTTGTAAATGACCTGAAAATATGAAATGTTATAGTCTCCTCCCGTTAGAAGAGCCTTGTCCTCAAGGCTCAAGTCGCGACACTTGACGAAGGTACGGGTTTAGTGAAGAG
>BQNB010043239.1:25066-45616 GCA_026074375.1 Tanacetum coccineum
TTCGATATCCGCATTCCATCCCATTCAAGCTAGCAAGTATATAACTGAGATAAACATGCTAAAAGTTAACGAAAACGTTGAGTGAATCCATAGAGTTTATAAACAATCATTTTGAACACAAGCATGGCAAAAAATTTAGTTCATAGAACAATCACAACAATGCTAGTGCCACTAACCAAACCTTAATTGTGCCCAACCCAGAGTGATAACACTCCCAATACTAAATACAATATGTCTCCATATGCCCTCGCAAGGAACACACTCCGGATAGGTCGTTAGGCCAAAATAGATCTATTATTATTGCATTAGCGTCTACCGGTTAGCGGTGATTGACGGTTCATGAAGGAAGGGCCACAACAATTCACTCATAGCAACGTTCACATAATAAAATCACTTGTGTTTGATTTTCTAAAACAAGCATTTATCTCCCTCGCGGGTTTTTAAAACATAAAAAGAATTAAATGCGAGGCTATGAACTCACCTTGATGTTACAGAACAATTGGCGGAATGCAAATATTAGGCATACACAATAAAAACTGGAACGACTCGATCAAAGAGTCGCAGTATATCTTAATGGCTATGACCCACCAGTTTAGGATGATGTATTTGGGTTTTCAAATGGATGATTACATCAACGCGACACGTTGATAAAGGATTTGGATTTTAAGTTGTATGAGTTTGGTGGTTGGTTAAATAAGATAAATCAAAAAGGTAAAAACAAAATATGTAATTTATTCCGTATATATCACATAGGAAAATGAACAATTATATAATTCATATGTTGAATTATATAATAAAGACGAACATTCAAAAGATAAATGCAAAACATGCAATATATTAAGTATATATTACATATGAAGGACAAGAAAATATATAATACGTGCGGGCATTATACATGAATATGTAAATAGACGAAGTCGAAGAACGAGTTAAAGTATGTTGTACGTATACATATTATATCACTCATGAAAATAAGACAAGAATATAAAGCGCGGCGTGTATTTCATATAAGAAAAATATTATAAAGTGACGTGAGAAAAATATAATTAAACAACATAATTCGACACGCGTTCGGAAGTCGCCAAATGAAATAAATAAAAGTTATTACTTAAAAGTAAATACACGTTTTAAAGTCTTGAATGACATTTTAAAAGTTTTAACAATAGTTATTATTGTCCTTTAGTCGAGACTTATAAAATAATATTACATAATTTAGTATTCCGTTTTCTTAACGAGTTTTAATTAAAATAGTTATCTCGTTTGTAAAAATATAGTTTCCGATTACTCATCGTGTTATTGTATAATTACATCCTAATAGTCTTGAAACTATATAACTTTGTCCATTTATCGGGTTTTTAATATAGTAAAAGTTTTAAATGAAAAATACTAAGTATATAAGTTTTTAGAAATTTCGGCATGACCTTGCCGTTTATACAACGTTTCCATGTATATAAAATACATTATTTTCCCACTTTTATCAATCAATATCGCAAATACTTACGCGTTTCGTAATTAATTAACTTGTCATATTTACATAAACATCAATTATAAGCAAAACCAAACACACCCTTATTTAGGGCTGTTAAAACCAAACACCCCTATTAGGTGTTAACTGCTATCCCAAACACCACTTTATGAGGCTGTTATTATACCAAACGCACCCTTAACGGTCACTGTTAACCCAAACGCACCCATAAAGGGTTTCTGTAAACCCAAACGCACCCTTATGGGTGTTAAACCCAGAAACAAACACCCCCTTTGGGTGATGAAATGCAAAACCAAACGCCCCTTTTTGGGCCAAAAAGGCAGCAAACAAACACCCCTTCATGGGCGTGTTTTTCGGTCGAGTAACAAGGAAGCAAGACGAGATCAATCGAGGTCTAAAAGAAACAAATTAACCACAAGCCCGACACCTTAAAGGTGCGGCTGTGGTGGTATTTAACCAAACCGAACACCCCTTACGCGCGTGTAACCAACCAAAACAAAAGAACAATAAAACTAGATTAATCAAGAATGGAACAAATTAAAACAACTACAATCACACGAGATATTCTTAGATTTAGAAAAAAATATTTAACCATTCCAAACTCGGGTTTAAAAGGGTTATGTGGTGGTGGTACGCGGCTGTGACAGCCGCGGCAGTGGTGACGGTGGCGTGGGGATGGTGTTCGACCATGACAATGATGAAGGTGGTGGTGCATGGCAATGATGACGAGGTGGATCGGAGATGAAAGTGGCTGCAAGGGTGGCCAACGGTGACTTAAGGTGTGGCGGCTGTCGTATGGTGATGGAGAGATGGCGTCGGCTGTGGTAACAGCCATGGTGGCGATGGTGGTGGATGCATGGTGGCAGCGGCGGTCGGAGATGAATCGGAGAAGGGTGTTAGTTGGTGGGATGGTGCCGACGTGATGGGTACAGCGGTGGAGAGGGAGTAGTGAGGGTGGCAGTGTGGTGGTGGCAAGCGACCTCGCCAGAAAAGTTTTCGGTGGCCGGAAAACACCATGGAGGCACCGGATAATTTTACTAGAGAGAGTGTGTGTGTTGTTTTTATATAAAATGATTTGCCAACCCTAATTCTTAACTTATATACATGCTAAAATTTATAAAATTAAGTGACATATAGGTGATAGTTTAGGGTTGATGCTGTAACTATTATTTTAAAACACGAAACTTGCGTCATTGTTTTCCAAATAATTTTTCCATCGAAAATAAGTATTTACTTGGCCATTTTTCACAAATGTTTTAAAATATTTATTTAAAATATTTGTTATTCATTTGAAAATTCTCGAGCATCACGGGTAATGGTTGCCCGTGAGAATAAACTTTAATTTGAATATTCACGTTTTTAATAAACGTTTACGAAATAAAATGTAAAATATTTTATTAAACATTTTCATTAAATAAATTGCGATAATTAATTAAATATATTATAATTATTTACGCGTTGGTACATGTTGTTCTCGTTTAGCCAAATAAATTTGAAAAAGATTTTTTTTTATAAATGAGAATTATATAGTAATAATTATGATTTATTATTAAAATAAGTCCCAAAAAATTATTAGTTACGCGGTAATTGTTTTTATATGACGATAAAAGGTCAAACGGTCAAAAGTCAAGTCAAAAAGGGTAAAATAGTTATTTAAAGTTCTAAAAATTGACGGTTGTCACAATATATATATATATGTGCTTACCTTCTCTTGCGTACATTTTTACACATCGCCTTATATGTAGGCATTACTATCATCTATACTTAAGGCAAGGTAATACTACAAGCTCATATGTCCTAAACATTATCTAAACATTAATTTATCTTATATAATATTTTACTATCATTCATTTATGCCATGATGCATTTCATCTCGCCATGTTACGTTTCCATCCCTGCTATGAGTGCATATTCATTTTACCATACGTCATCTTGCATCACGTTTACCTTCCATACTGCACGCATCTTAAATTAACAAGGAGGCGATATGGAGTATACATGAGCATTTGCTAGAGGTGCCCACATAGGAGGAGTTGAGAGCTCTGAGAGATAGGGCATATATTGCTGAGGCAGAGAGGGCTACTCTGCATGCTACGATTAGGACAATGGGGGCAGTCGAGATGGTTCTTCGTAACCGTATGAGGGATGAGAGACAGACTCGTATTGAGATTGAGCATCAGTTAGCCTTGGTTCAGGAAGAACTTGCACATAGTAGGATATCCCACGCTCAGGACCGAGTGAACTTCAAGAAACTCGAGGATTTCATGACCAGCCAGTTTGGATATTTCCCATAGATATGTTGCTTCATAACCTATGTATCGACTAGTAAGGGAGATTTGTAGTATTAAGAAACTATATAGCCTTTTGGTGGGAAAACAATGAAACCAATTATCTATCAAATTAAGGTGTGGTGAAAATTTCGTCAACTTTAAACTCTCTATTTATTTATGCAAGCCACTTCCTAAACTATTATAACCCATCAAACATATTTTTTACAGCTACATTATAAACCATTTCACTACCACATGGTAAACTATTTTACTAATCATCATCTTACTATCGTCAAATGAACTAACATCTTATAAACTATTCCATAATCGCTTTATAAACTATTCCCACTATCGTTAATAAACTGTCTTACTATCATTAATAAATCATCTTACTATCGGGTAATAAACCCTCATTTTATAAACTGTTTTACTACCGCTTTAAAAACTATTTTACTATTGTAATAAACTATTTTACTATCATCTAGTAAAATAACATCTTATAAACTATGTTCTTACCATCACATAAACTATTGCTACTACCTAGTAACCTATTTTGTTATTACCATGAAAAGTTGTTTTACCCTCACCTTATGAAACTTTTGCTAAACACTTATAAACTATTTCACTAGTACTTTATAAACAAATTTACCATCACTTATAAACTATTTAACTATTGTTTTGTAAACTAAAAGTTATTTTGTCATTATTTTATAAACAAAGTTACTATAATTTTTACATTTTTCTTTCCACCATCTTATGAACTATCTTCTTGATATCTTATGTATTATTTTGCAATCAACTCAAAAACCACGTTACTACCACCTTATAAATCATTTTGTTTTTATGAAACTACTTTGTTTGCATCACATGAATTATTTTACTATCACTCCACGAACCATTTAACTATCGTCTTATAAACCATCTTACAGTTATCTTGAAAACCATTTGGTTGTCATCCTATAAACTACCTTGTTTTCATTTTGTGTCACACTATAAAACCATTTTCCTACTATATACATAACACTAATTTGACGAAAATGAGCATTGCATCGTTAGCCCTCTATTATACATGGTCTGATCACCTATGTACAATTCATGAAGGACCATGCCATGCTGTAGTAGTCACCTTAAAACCTTTTTTCAAAAATCAATTTCCTACTTATATCCCCGAAAAGCAAAATTTTGTATGCGTATCGATAAAACATTTATGTCACGAGAAACAGAATTAGAAATCATAATAACTAAGTAGACCTTTACACCGCCTTACTATATATAAGTCGACATCATCTCATACCAAATCTTAAAAGTCAAGACGCATCACTAGTCGCCCTAGGACAATCCGCCAACGAGTTTAGACGCCATTAAAATTCACTAAACCACCTATTCAACCTCGACGTAATACTGTAAAACTTAGTAGATGCGACGCCATCATAGGTATAAATTCGTTATCACACTAGAAGGGAAAATGTTATAGCTGACGCTTTAAGCCGAAAGGAACGGATAAGACTAATATCATACGAACTTTATTCACAACAATAAATTTGAATCCGCCGTCACAAATCTTGAACGCTCAAGTTAAATCAATTAGGAAAGAGAACATTGAGAACACAAATTTTCATAGTATAATCAAGGAGTTGAAACCCGTACCTATGATACTCTTTATATTAAGGAAATGAAGTTGGTTACCACGTTTTTTAGGGATTAAGATAATTATTCCACAACAAGTACCCGCACCTCTTCGACAACACCACTCCGGAAAGCAACACAAACTAAATTTCAGGACAAAATTTTTTTAACACGGGGAGACTGTAACAACCCACATTTTCATGACATTTTACGTCAATAAATATTCAACTATTTATTTTAGACTTTTACGTGTTTACTTTTAATTTCAACTGTTTAGTTAAATTGCGTAAACTGAAAATCAACAAACAACGTAAACAGACATCAAACAAATAAAAGTTTACGTCAATCAAGTGTTATATTATTTTTATGAAGATAATTTATAACTTTTTATATTTTATTTTTATATGTTACGTAAAACGTTTACGTTTCACATTTTAAACCTTTTTTGCATGCATGTAAACCATTCTACCTATCTACACTTAACCAAATACCCACAATTATACTCAATACCAAAAAATTTCTAAATTTCTACCCATTATATCAACCAAAACCAGCCCCTTTTTATATTAACCCAAATCAATACCATTTTTGAATTAGATATTACCATGTGCTAAATTGCAAGACTTGCATTATTACAACAACTTCCTTACAAGATTACTTACACACCCTAGCTCTCTATACCAATCATTTACAAGTCTATTTATTTCTTATAAAACCTACTCCTACACCATAATTTTCTTCCTTGATTTCATAGTTGTGCTCCCTAGATATTTTGAGTATATAATGTACATGGCAACTAGACATTATCACACACTTAACAAGCTAGCTAAAATCAAAACTCTCTTCCTTTTTCCTTCATCCAAAACCCACGACTCATATAGCCATAAAATAAAACCCATAGTTTCTATTTTATTGATTTTTACAAGCATACACGGTTAATCAAGGGTATAATCTAAGGTGTTTCAAGTTAGTTTACAAGTTAGGGTTTCTATTTTAAGCAAGGGGGTTTTCAAAATCAAGTTAGGGTTTTCATAATTAAGATTTGGGGTTTTCATAAGGATTTTGGGTTTAGATTCAAAGTCTAGGGTTTCTATTTGATCATCTACTTTGTAAGCATACTACTTTCACTCTTTTGATTTTCATACATATTGATTATGTTAGTTCATGATTTTTATACTTACATTATGTATTTTTATACATAAACATCTTAATTATAAAGTTATATCACCAACTAGTTTACTTTTATAAACATTTGCAAAGAAACCAAGAACCACTACTTACTTATGATTTTAGACATGTGGTTAGGTTTATAATTCATAAACTAGCTTATTTAATCTTATGATTATTTCAAGATATTGTGAAGTGTTGGATGAGATTAGGTTAGTGGATGATTGTGATTGAGAAAGGTGATTGAAATATATAGACTAGTGGTTTTGTCGTATAAAAATGGAGTAGAAATATTAGACAAAAGTATTAAAAATATGCCATTTGGGACAACATCTTTGTAATAGTAAGTTATGGACATTTTGTTGAGTTAAAACCTTAAAAATGTGTTACTATATCTTACCACGATTTCGTGCATATAAAGAACGCTAAAAACGGATTTAAAACAAATAAGTTATGGTCAAAACAAGATTTAAAACAATACCGGCAAAACAGTTTTTCGGCATAAAGCTGGCAGTTTTATAATTCGTGTTTTTGAGGGCTTTTGGGTCCGAATCGGCTTAAGTCTAAAACTAAAACGTTACTCGGAATGATATTTTACAATAAGACAACGAATTTCTAAGCCTAAAAGTGTATAAAAATTTAGATAATCATCATAGAAACTAGATAACTTTTCATATAAAAATTTTGCATTATTTTCCTAACATGAATAGTAACATTTTATTTTCGGACATTTTATGCCGCTTCGAACTGTAAAAACCTTAGGAAATATTTTAGCATCACTTATATAATATTTATACGCGGTTTAAAACCTTATAAATATTATTTTATGAATGAACTAAACTATATATAAATTGTCGTTGCAAAAATAATAAAAGTGGTAAACTTAACGTAAACACTATTTTGATTTATTAAAGTTAAACAAAACTATTAGGAGGTGATATAACGATATAAAATACATTGTTGTATTTATTTCAAGTGCATTATTCTTATCCAACCTTTATGTCACAACCCGTAAATTTCCGTTTAGTACCATAACCATTTTTCGTCCAATAATTTGAATTTTTGAAACCATGTGCTATTTATACGCTTAAGCGGGAATATTCCCTGCTATTTTCTGAGAAACGTCTCCGGGAATGAATCGAGACGCCTAAAGTTGCAGTATTTTGGCAATAGCCACGTTTTAACATTTCAAAGCAATATTTAAAATCTCATAATTTTTAGTAACATCGTTACTCGTCTCGTTACTTACGTGTTTCGTGGAATTTAAATTATACTTTGTCATCCATGCAAGCCTTGTAAATTAATTCATATTGAGCACTAGTGATCCTAAAATAATTGAGACCATTTTGGTCCCCCCTTGGCTCACACATATGCGTCGAACAAACACCCCTTATGCTCCTAGGATGCCAAAAATTTGAATATACCTCCCAAGACAACATTCCATCATTTTTGGAACCAACTTGTCCTAGCTCTTGTTTCATAGGTGGATCAAATTGGTCCCCTTCTTCTCTTGTACCCTAGCCGACGCACACACACATATGTGTGAGTGTGTGTGTCTAACTTTGTCATATAACTTGAGTTAACATCTTTGCATTCTCATTCAAATCTTACACACACCAAAAACATTCTCTTTGGTGCTCTCTCTCTCTAAAACCCACGGCCAAAAACCCAAACCCACATAAATCTATACATTTTTCTCTTTCAATCAATTACATTTGAAGACTAGTTGAAGGTTTGATCATTTAAGATCATTCGTGTATAAAATAAACAACGTTTGGGTTGTTCTTGATCTTTGTTCATCTCTAAAAACCATTCTTCTTTGTAAGTCTTCAAATCTTCAAATAACTTGTACTTCCTTACTCCTTTATGCATAAACCTTTGTTGTACAACTTGTTTTGTAAAAAGAATGATTTTGAAACTACATAAACCTTAAAAAGGTATACTTATGGTTCGAAGTTTATAAGAATAAATATCAGGAAATCATAGTTTTGTGATCGTGGTTATTTTCATGTAATAATATTTGTACTTTTGATTTTATTGTAATCGGCTTATATTTGTGAGCTTATTTGAGAGCTTGTTTGATTATTTTGAGCTTATTTTAGTATATATACACGCGAAATAAAATGGAAAAATATAAAGAAATATTGTTGTGACTTATTTTCTTGTAACTTAGTTTTATTTTGGATATTGTTAGTTTATTTTTGAAAGGATAAAACATTAAGCTATTTGACTTAACCCATAAGATCAAATAAGGCTTAATGGGCCTACAAGCCCACATCACCCATAACATAAGCCACAACCCAAGCTTGTACACCAGCTTATGGGTTTGGCTTGTTATGTCTTGGCTTATTATAAGCTTGTGGTAGCTTATTGATGAACCTAGAACATGTTTGTTATCTTTTTAGTATATCGGACTTACTTATTTCGTACTTTGGCGTTTTAAAGGCTTATTAGGCCTAAAAGCCCAATAAGAGTTTTAGTAACTCGTTGGATTTGATTTAAATGGAAAACGATTGCATTAAGTTTGTAAAATATAACTTGTGGTTTGAAATTGGCTTTTGATAAAGTCTATGACTTTGGAAAAATGAGTAAACACGAACGGGTCATGCCGAAATTTGGTAAAAATCTTATACTTAGAAATTATTTAGAAAACATAAATAATAAAATGTTTTGAATAAATTACTTAACGATTTAGAAATGTCAAATTATAAATAACAAGTTTATTTACACGATAATAATAATATAATATTATATTTATATAATTAATATAATATTATATACGTACTTACTTACAACTTAAGATTCTTTATAAAAATCGATCACTAACGTTTTTAATACACAAATAACGTTTACCAAAAATAAATAATAAACGTTCATGCATCAATCACCCGTATTCTTCTAGGTCATACCCGTGTACCACCGTTCGTTCCGAGTGACCCTACTTTTGACGTATACTTTTTACCTTATCATCAAGGTGGGTTCATAGCCCCACTCTTTTACTCGTTTTGAATAAATGTTTTATAACTTGGGATGAGAAACATTGCTTGTTTTTAAAAACTGGACGCAAGTACTATACGTGAGATATCCCTATTTACATATTGCCTAAGTAGAGTTTAGACCACTATTGCCCGAACTATCATGAACTGTCAATTTCTTGACCAGAGGACCGGTTGAGGAAGCGCGAGTGAATAAATAGATCTATTGGGACTAATTATCCCTATCCGGGTGAGTAGCGCTCACTACCCACGGGGATCCCGATAAACAGATATATGTCATGTCGAAACTGGTTAGGTAGTCTTTGGTCGGACACCTATAAGGGCAAGCAAATACTTATAGCAATATACATGCTATCTTTCATTATTAGTTTCAGTGTCATGAGCTTAGTGCAACATAAATACCTTTTTATGTGAATTTGTATCTCCTATGACTGTCACATACGTTTTGATATCTTGTGATCCACTATAACAACGTTTGAACTAAACCTGTGAATTCACCAACTTTATGTTGACGTTTTAAGCATGTTTTTCTCAGGTGCATAGCATGGATGTCGTTGCTTGACTTATGTGAAGTCTTTTGCCAGGACCGATTTACCATAATTTATCTATGTCTTTAAATACCGTTGTTGAACTTATTAAATCTTTCGCATTTTAACTTTTGAATCTTTTAAATTTGATCGATGTAAAACTTATTATTATTTTGAATTTATGCAACGGTGTTTATTTTTAAAACGTACCCTTAGAGGTCGTTCTTTATGCTTTGTACTTGAGATATTCGATAACGCCACGCCCCTGGACGCTAAATCAGATGGGACCCTATTTGGGGGGTGTGACAGATTGGTATCAAGAGCCAAGGTTATAGAGAACCAGGTAGTATAAACTAGGTCTGGACTATAACCAGTATGTGATCCTACATGATTATGTGCCTTACGTGATTTTACATATACGTAATATGTATATGTACTATATAATTAAATACTAAGTATAACTAATATTACTATAATCATATTGCATTTCTTTTCGTGGTACTGCATTTGATGGTCTATTCATTCATTTCATTCGTTCATTTACCCATTTCTTTATTCTTTCCCGCATCATGCAATGTTGATATAAAGGATATTTATATAAACTTTTGCTTATGCAGGTCATGGCTATTTCTGTCATCTTAGTTTCTTCGGATTCATCAGAGGATAGTGTGGGGACACCTGCTGGATGAGTTATTTTGTTCGACACTATCCTTACCACTATTCCCGACACCACACCAGTGATTACTCTACCTACTACTCAGGCTGACACTACAGTGATACCCACAGAGATACCTATCATAGCACCTACTATACCACCATCCCCAGACTATACACCAGCATCTCCTGATTACTCACCTTACCTCGTCGTCGAGTTATGATTCTAGCACCTGGATAACCTATTACTCATGGTCGACTGTACCGCTACCATCTTAATGGGTCGGTACACATGATGACTGCGAGGAAGAGGGTTGGGCCGTTACCTGTTCAAAAACTTGGTGTGAGACATTTTGTCGATCATTCTTCATCAGATTATTTTTCTCTAGATGATTCAGCTCGAGATTCTTCTTCAGATTCATCATCAGAGGCATCATCAGATTTTTATTCGGATGCTTCATCTGATTCTTCATCGAGACACTCATTGTCAGATCATTCCTCTCCCGATTTACCGAGTACTTCTGCGGGGCCATCTCGCAAGAGACGTAGGTCCCCTATGACATCTGTACCTGCATTACCACCTGTATCCGGAGCTTTATCTCCTGTCCGTGCTGATTTGATACCATCGCCTAAGAGGGTTAGGGATTCTGGTTATTTGGCAAATGTAGAGGCAAATCCTAGAGAGACTAGTTTGAGGGATGATGTTATTTTCAGAGGTAGTGATGAACCTCACTTAGAGCAGGATATAGATCCAGAGATTCAGGCAGAGATTGATGAGTGTATTGCTTACGCGGATGCTCTTAGGGATAGAGAAATTGATGCTAGAGTTGTAGTTGAGGCTGTTGATCGAGAGGAGAGTAAGACGGGTGCGAGGGGCGCGGTTAAGGTTAGAGTTGAGAGGGTTACGCATCCTGTGATGCTAGAGGATACCCCTGAGCCTGCTCAGGAGGAGAGAGATGTAGAGTGTACGTATGAGACTTTAGGGAGCCTGGTGCAGAGATTCCATGATCACACAAAGGCTATCCCAGTCCATCGTGTACAGGTCATTGAGGGAGTTCAGAAGGAGCAGGAATGTAGGATTGTTGGGGTTGAGTCGGCAGTCACTGCTTTGACTAAGAGGATTGCTGAGTTAGAGAGGGATAACAGGAGGATCAGAGGCACCGTGAGTGTGAGAGTCAGAGAGTTGACCGACTCCAACGCGGCATGTCACGTATGCAGAAAGAGCTAAGGCAAATGCGACGAATTCGATTTTATGATCGAGTGAGAGTTGGCAGATTTGAGGCGTGTGCTAGGAAGCTAATCCGTCCAAATCAATACATATATATAATATATAGATACGTACTAATAAGGAAGATAATCAATAATAATATAGTATAGTATTACCGTCGGGTTCTTAGAAAATCGCTTTTAACCGAAGCAATTTCAAAAACCTTTCGGGTCGTTTCCTCGGCGAGAGGTGAATGAAAATCTACGTTTAAGTTGTAAATCGAGCTTGAATAGCATAAAAGTTTTTGGTTTGGTTTTCTAAATCTACTAAAAAGGAAAGCATATAAAGGGAAACTAAACTTTTGGATTAAAACTATTTTTTATATTAAAAATTAAACTAAAATTAAGTCTAAAATTTAAAACTATAAGATTATACTAAAAATGATCTAAAAATATAAATGACTAAAATGCTTGCTAAGTGACGTGAAATGTTCATTAAATGCGGGTTTAGGTTTAATGAATTAAAATCTTTAGAAAACAAGTTTAAAGAAATTAAATGACAAGTAAAGTAAATGCTTTTTTAAAATAAATGACAAGTAATTAAATTGCATTAAAAGTAAATGACGATATTTAAATTGAAAAATTCTAACGACTAATAATTTTTTAAACCTTTTTAAACCCGCACTTAAATCTCAAGTCACTAATCACTTAGCAAGCGCTAGTAAAACTACTCACTACTCATAATGAAATAAAAACTAAACATTTTAAAAATAAAGCTACACTAAGCATGGCATAAATCAAATAGGAAAACATAAAAAAAAACAATAAAATAAAACTACACTAATTAATTGAAAATGGGATAGAATATGAACCGAATTGGAGACCCGCAATTAAACGAACACCACCCGATTTATTTAACTAAAACAACTAATTAAAGTCGGTCTAGCTAAATAAACCCGTAAGCTCCACTCCTCATGAGTAGACCGGTACCAAAATCAAACATATTAAGATATACTATTAAAACAAACAGATAAAGGCAAATTACAATCTACTTATATCTAATAGTTCAATTCGCAAGCCCAAATCCAAATTCCATATACGGTCCCAATCAAATACAAAAGGCCCATTATCAAATTTATAAGCCAAAGTAACACAAAGATTTAATAGGACGAGTAAAAGAAAACTAGATATAGCCAAACAAATAAGAACATTCGAATAAGCAATCTCAATAAGCTAGAATCATGCAAACGAAATAAGCACTTAGAACTAGCTAAACGAAAAATTACGACAATAAGCTAAACGGACAAATACTAAAACGAGATACATAATAAGCTTCTACGCAAACAAGATAAGCACTCAACTATTCGATTAAGCAAATGAAAATAACAAACAACTGGGACCTGATAAGTGTCAAGTGTTTAAACTACTAAAATGATGAATCGAATAAGCACATAAGCACTCGAAAGTTCGATTTAGCACTATAAGCTCATTCTAAACTAAATAAGCTATCTAGAAACTTATCTAAACAGAAAATAAGGGATTTTAATAAAACAAAAACAAGATAAGCATATAAATAAACCATACTCGAGCTTATTATAGCTTATCATTTGAAAAGTATTCAGAAACTTATAGAAAATGGTTCGAACAAGCTTAAAAGGCTTATAAGAGTCATTTTCTAAACTTTTAGAAACTTTTGAAAATAATAAACCGAGATAATAAGAATGAAAAATCAGCTTAAAGAATAAGCTAACACGAAAATAAAGGATCCGAGAGATTAAGCACGAGATAAGCAAACCGAGATATTTAATCAACCTTAAACTAATTTTAATACATCATTACATTAAGTTTTTGAAATAAGAAAGGTACATTAATCTGTAAAAACGAAATAAGCTAATACAAATTTTTAATAAGCTAAGCCACAACTGTGCAGGGAA
Organism: Tanacetum coccineum; assembly: GCA_026074375.1. Lineage (NCBI taxonomy): Eukaryota > Viridiplantae > Streptophyta > Magnoliopsida > Asterales > Asteraceae > Tanacetum > Tanacetum coccineum. Next base: position 38,933 of record BQNB010043239.1, read on the forward strand.
TCAAATCAAAATATATTATCAACAAACGCCTCCTACCAATAATCCTAAAATCTCACCCATCACCAACCCAAATTGATATATGTGGATTAACAATCTAATCTTCATCTTCCCTTGTGCTTGAATCACTATAACTGCCTGAAATTAGGATTGATCATCGTTTTGATCAATCTCATATCGAGCGTGTTAGGTGTATTCTCACCTTGGGTTTTTGTTGTTAGATCTGTTTTCCTCAAATCAATTAGACTCCGTTTCTGTTTCCGTTTAATCTCGCTGTCATTGAAACCCTGATCTTGTTTTTCTTTTCAATCCTTTTTTATCTTGATCTCCTTCAATCCAAAGTTCTCTAATGGTGGAGTCGTAGATCAAAGAGGGATGATGTTAATCGTATTTCTATCATCCATTTTATGTTACAAATTTTCCTTAAAATTTTTTCTGCAAAAGAGCTATTCTCAATCATGTAAAACTATACGGACATGTTGTTGATTGTTTATCCTCGGAAAAGGACTGCATGAAGGAAACGTTTTGGTTTTGTTCGTTTTATCAACGTGTTTAATGTTGATCGCTTGGTGAACAATTTATGCACAATTTGGGTGGGTCAATTCAAGCTTCACGCTAATAAGGCAAGATTTCAAAGAGCTAGTTTGAACAAGGGTCAGAGGGGCTGATCTTAAGAAGGGTTGCTAATCGCTCTCGTCTATAGTGGATTCTGGGCAGGGAGTTTAATCATATTTAATGCGGTAAAAAAATCATAAGTCGGTTGATCATACTCCCCTGCCATTGTTCTTGAACGAAGATTGTGCGCTCTCCAAGACTTGTCTTCATCATAATCGGGTAAGATTAAAGGAATTGCGTCCTTCCAATTAAGAAGTATTATGAACCGGAAGGTTTCGTGGCTTAATGTATGTTACTTAGGAGGAATTGATGTGTTCTCTTAGAATTTTCCTCTGTAAAATCGAATTGGGCATTCCGCGTAATGTGGGAAGCATAGTTGGAGTTAGCTCTTTGGTTCTCGGAAATTCGCAAGTTCTTTCGATATCAATCCTGATGGTCGATTGTGTGGGTAGATAGAAAATGAAGGTGTTCCATTCGAAACTATGGACTGTGAACACTTTCAATGAATTGTCACCAGATGGGGGTCTTACATCGACATAATGACCTGATGGGAATTGTTTCCACTCGAAAGATTTATGTTTGTTCACTAAGTCCATCTCATATAATTTATGAAACTTCAAGATCATTTTCCGTGGAAAATGTATTGGATTCGTGCTAGGAGGTCCCTGGTTGGACCCCATGACTGGTGGAGGACTGGTATGAGGGGAATTATCTGTGACGATTCATTAGGAAGGAAGGAAGGAAGAACCTTTGAATCTGAGAATGATTGTTGCACTCGTTCCAAGTTCCAGATACGGTTTTTGAAAATGAAGGTGGTTCAAAAAAGGACTCATCTGTGGATCCTTTTGGGCTATACCCTTTGCTTAACAAAAAGACAAAGGATCAAAACTTAGGAGAGTGGTACAAATTTAGTCCAAATTCCAGGGATTTTTACACCTAATTAACGACAATAAGATACATGGGGTTAAGAAGTCTGTTAAATGACTTTGAAGAGGAGAAGCCTCAACGAAGACGATGGACGATTCTAACAATTCCACTCAAAGAAAATGTAGTGAATTCGCAAAGTTTCTGGTCGTTTTAGATAATCAGTACGGCAACGACGTTCAGGGCGGCTAATTTATGTGTCTTTGGAGGATAGTGTGAAGTTGGCCAACACTTGGGCTATAACATGGATGGTGGTGATTAACAATCTGTCCGATATCATTGGGAACTCTCAAGGGCGTCGATTGTAGATAGATGAATTTTTTGGCCTTTATTATACAATGGGCCTCGCTCAAGCAAGGCAAAAAAAGATTGGGCAAAGGAGTTATGTGTTGATGAATAAGGTGAATTTTCTAGCGATTCAAGAAACAAAAGATGGAGGAGATTGATCTGTTCAGTGTTCGTTCGGCTGGTTGGGTAATTCAACTTTTGAGCATTCTTACATAGTAATTCGGTTGGCAATTCAGGTGGAATCTTGTGTGTTTAGAATCCAACTTTTTTTTGTAAAAAAGCTTCACTATTTCGGATTTTTTTTATTTTTTTCTTTTTCATTTTTCGGGGTGTTTGGTTATTGAACGGTATTGGGACCTCATGTTTATTGCGGTCTATGCTCCTCATGATCGCGTGATAAAAGTATGCTTTTTGGGAGACTTGGCCCATGTTTATTTATCAGTAGGCAAGGAGGTTTTGATTATGGGGATCTTCAATGTGGTTCGCAGTCAAATAGACAGGTTTGGTACTTATTTTATTGTTCTTGGGGGCGTATATTTTAATTCTTTTATTAATTCCATGGTCTTGAAGAAGTTCATCTTGGAGGTAGTGCTTCACTTGGTGTATATGTCTGCGACCAACATGAGATAGTTGATAGATTTTTTGTATCTAGCAATTTGCTTGATATTTTCCCTCACATTAGCGGCATCACTTTGGCAGATTCTTATCCGTTCAAGGACCGTTTCTTCTTCGTGAGTCGGACCATGATTATGGTCCGGTTCACTTTCGATTATTTCACCATGGGATAATTATCGAGAGGCTTTAATGGGATTTCGTCACGTCAAACTTGGGATTCTGCCCCTTCTGTTGACTTCTAATGGAAATTTGCGTTTACTTGGCGGGGGTAAATTGAAATTCCTTTAAAGCACATACAAGATTTTTGAGTAAAGATAAACAAAAGTGAAACAGTTTATACTATTGCAAATCATTAAGAAGGAGTTTGAAACAGTTAGATGCGGTTATTGACAAAGGTACAGGTACTGAGGTATTAGATAGCGAAAAAAAAATGGGAGGGTGTGGCGATGCTCTTCGTATCATTGATCATAATCATTCATGGTTTTGGCTCAAAAGGTCAAGATCAAATGATCAATCGAAGGCGATTGTTGAAAACTCATAATTTTTCCACGGAATTTTGAATAAAAAACGTAATCAAATAAACATCAGGGGGTATTACGAATGATGGCGTTTGGATGAGAGCCTAATGATTCAAACAAGAAAATTTCTTTCTCATTTTCAGGATAGATTCGCTAAACCTTCGGAGAGGCGTGCTAATATTGATATGAGATTTCCGAAAACTATTTCTGAAGATCAAAGTCAGGACCTCGAGCGAGAAGTTTCTAAACAGGAGATTAAAACGGCTGTTTGGGGCTGTGGCACAGACAAATCCCCGGGCCCTGACGGGTTTTCTTTTGTCCTTTTATCAGCATTTTTTGACCTGTTATTGAGCTCGATGTTTATATGGCTGTAAATCTTTCTTCATTTCATGGAGAAATTCCTCCTGTTTGTAACTCATCATTTAGTAGCTTGATCCCAAAAGTCCCGGACTAGCTAAATTGGTCAAGGAACTTTAGACCTATTAGCCTCATTGGAAGTATCTACTAAGATCATGCGAAGATTTTGTCTATCCGACTTGTTAATGTTTGGGGGAAGGACATGTTATGAAGTGCAATTGCGTTATGTCCGGAAAGACAATGTTAGACGGGTCCGTTTATTCTTAATGAGACTCTCAGTGGTTGTACAAAAAAGAAGAAGAAACTCTAATTTTTAAGGTCGATTTTGAAAAGGCCTTTCGATTCGATTTGATTGGGATTTTTTAGATGATGTTCTTAAGAGTTCGGTTTCAGGTGTAAATGGCGTAATGATCAAAGTTGCCTAACTTTTCTAAGGGTTTATTTTGTCAATGGATGTTCCTACGTAATGAGTCTCCAATTCTTTAAAGGGTTGAAACAAGGCATCTTTATCCCCTTCCTCTTTTTCTCGTGATGGAGAGCCTTTCATTTATCTTTTCAAGGATCGTAACGCGGGGATGTTTAAAGTGTATTGTGTTAGATCAATACTTTATGTCTGTCGTCATATGTTTATGCGGTGATGCTATTTTCTTAGGGAGTGGAGTGACGGTAATATCTCCATTTGATTCACGTTTTTGATATGCTTTTTTCATGCTTCGGGGGCCTCTAAGATTAACTTGAACAAAAGTAAGATAATGGGGATTAATGTGGAAAGTGCTCAGGTATCCAAGCGGCTGCAAAAGTTAGGATGTCTCGTTATTAAGTGTCCTTTTTACTTATCTTGGGACATAAGTGGGAGGTTTATGAACGTTGTTCCAGGCTGACAGAGATGTTGGAAAAGTGGAAGTCTCGGCTTTCCCAATTGGAAATCCAATATTTATCTATTGGTGGGTAGTTTTTTTAGCTTTGTTGAAAATCAAGTTTTAGGATCTATTTCCAGTCTTTCACATGTCTATTTTCAAAAAAAAAAAAAAAAGTTCTTCAAAAGGTGCTTCATAATCTTGGAGTATATTAGAAGTCATTTCTTTAATGGCATGATCCGGGTAGTAAAAGGCTTCTTGGGTTAAATGGAACAATGTTTTGACAGACAAAAAACGAGGCGGGCTAGGTGTGTCTAGCTTATTTGCGTTAAATAGAGGCTTGATGATTAAGTGGGTTTGGAAGTTTCTCTCGCAAAAAGACTCTCTTTGGACTAAAGTTATTGTGGCTATTCACGGTGTGGGTGGTAAAATTCATTCGGAATGGACTTCTACTGGGCAAATTTATGTGGCTTTTCGATTTTGATTCGAGATGGTTTTCGATTCTCCATAAGAAAAAAGGTATGTACGTTTTTGATTATCTGACTCATAAGATGGGAAACGGGGAGTCCACCAAATTCTGGTTGGATCATTGGCATACTAGGGGCATTTTTAAGACATTTTTCCCAGATTATTCGCCGCTTGAATCCTCACAAATGTTATGTTAGTACCAAGATAGGCGGACACGAGTTTGGTTATGCTCCTTCCGGTCGAATTCTAGTGGGGGCGTATCGAGCAAAATCAATTCGACAGCTTGGTAGAATTGGTTCGTTCTGTCACTATCGTGCCTTCGGCTGACAGATGGAATTGGAATCTGGAGAGTACAGGTATATTTTCGGTGGCCTCTGCTCGTAGACGTATCGATGAGATATGCCTTCCGAATATTGGAGAAAAACTAGATGGGTAAAGTGTGTCCCGATAAAAATCAACGTTCTTGCCTGGAAAATCAAGACCGATGCTTTTAACCTTACCCGGTTCAACATTTCTCCGCTAGAGGTTATTGACATTAGGATATGTCGTGTCCCATTGTGATAATGCTATTGAATGACGGACTCCTTTGTTCTTTAGGTGGGGATGGTTCGGGACATTGCTAATTAAGGTTTGAGTGGTGGAATTTGGATCCGAAACGTGATTTCATAATGCAGAATGGAAGTCTTGGCTTGTTCATTCGTTTATGGATTCCAAATCAAAAAGTATTGTTCGAAGGAGTTTGGTATTCCATTTGGTGGTAGTTTGGATCTATCGAAAACAAGCTCCTAATTAATAAGAATGAAAAATCAGCTTAAAGAATAAGCTAACACGAAAATAAAGGATCCGAGAGATTAAGCGCGAGATAAGCAAACCGAGATATTTAATCAACCTTAAACTAATTTTAATACATCATTACATTAAGTTTTTGAAATAAGAAAGGTACATTAATCTGTAAAAACGAAATAAGCTAATACAAATTTTTAATAAGCTAAAAAGTAAAAATCTAAACTAAAAAAATAAGGAAACAAAAAAATGTATCACCCCTTAAGTGAGGGGGTGGCGAGTTGTATTTAAAGGGGTGAGAAGGGTGAATTTGTAACTTTGCTCTAATCATTCGAGTATTCACGAGCCAATGATTGGGTCTTAAATGCCTTCACACGGATAGCAACATAATGAATTTTTGATCCAGCCATTTGGATTGTGCCGCGTGTCATTCTCTGCTGCTTAAAAAATACGCCTTGAGTGTTGTCCGTCGGATCATTCTTTATATTTCTCTCTTGTATCTGAATTGAAATGTTTGATGTAACTTTGCCTTTGTCACGTGTAGGTTTGTTAGTGGCTCCTTGATTCATAGTGTTTGGTCATGTGCTAGCGTTTTGAATTAATTTCACTCTTACGTGAGGTGATGTCACCATCATCAATTCATTATTTATTCCATTTCAATTTCGAAGTTATACACTTTTGAGAGTAAGGAGATGCCACGTGGTGATATCATTCGTCCCTCCAAGTTGTAATGGACATGCACATGATTCATTTTTCTGATTTAATTTCAAAGGCACGTGACATGATGTCACGGTGACATCATCATCCTCAAAATTAATTTTATAACTTGGGCTTATATGGGTCATTTAGATAATTTGGGCTGGTCTAGCCCATTAACTGGGTTACGGGCTGGCCCAATAAAATCCGAATGCACCCTTGGACTCGTTTTCTTGTGCTCTTTCCAATCTCATGCTCGGTTTCGTCCGGTTTTGTCTTTATTTTTGTCATTTTCTTTAATATCCATACCTGCACATATACAAACACAAAACAACATATATATGTAATTTTTATTATGTTTTTGGTCTTTTGGGGTTGCTTTTCATGGTAAAATATATGTATAAAATAGCGAATACCAATGACTAGCACAAAAACCCTCAAAATTCCATCCCAAAAATGTGAAGTTCGCCTTTAGATAAATAGGAATTCAGGTATCCATTTTTTATACCCAAGATAATTTATACATTTAGCTTGTTCGAGTTAAGGTTCAAATGCAGTCGTATGTG